>CM056509.1:7087083-7383813 GCA_029783415.1 Anisodus acutangulus
TCCACTACAATTAACAAACTTCAGGCCCGGTCTACTCCATGTGTGTTTTTGGGTTATCCGTCTAATCATCGTGGTTACAAATGCTTTGATTTATCCTCCAAGAAAATCATAATTAATCGCCATGTAATTTTTGATGAAACCCAATTTCCATTTACTAAAGTTCATACTCCCGAGCCTAGCTCGTATAATTTTTTGGATGATGGTATATCCCCGTTTATTACTCACCATTTTTTGGACATATACCGCACCCAAAATTCTCCAGCGGGCCCACTGCCCGCTAGCCCCACTGTCCCATCACAGCTTCGATTCATCGGATCGGGCCCCAATGATTGGGCGATCCATTCACCCTGAACTGGTCTAGTGGCTGCTCCAGATTGTCGATTTGGGCCAGCAGGCCCACTGCCTGCTGGACAGTCCATCCCGAGCCCAGCAAATTCCCAAAATTCACTCAATTCTTCCTCGAGTCATAGACCGGTCACTCGTAGTCAGCGGGGTATTTTTACACCTAAAAGACATTTTAATTTACATTCTAATGTCTCTAAATCCCCCTTGCCCCGTAATCCTGTGTCAGCCTTAAACGACCCGAATTGGAAAATTGCTATGACTGATGAATATAATGCTCTTATTGATAATAAGACGTGGGAGTTGGTGCCCCGTCCATCTGGTATTAATGTTATCAGGTCTATGTGGATTTTTGCTCATAAGGAGAATTCAAATGGGTCATGTACTCGACATAAGGCGCGGCTTGTGGGTGATGGTAAAACTCAGCAGGTTGGGATAGATTGTGGTGAGACATTTAGTCCGGTGGTCAAGCCGGCTACCATTCACACTGTGCTTAGCTTGGCTCTTTCAAAGGCATGGCCTATTCATAAGTTGGATGCCAAGAATGCTTTCTTATATGGTGATCTCAAGGAAACAATCTATATGAATCAGCCGTTGGGATTCAGGGATCCCAACCGTCCTCATCATGTATGTTTATTGAAGAAGTCCTTATATGGGCTTAAGAAGTCTCCACGTGTCTGGTATACGAGTTTTGCTGACTTTGTTTCGATTATTGGGTTCACTCACAGCAGGTCAGATAATTCCTTGTGCATCTACCATTGTGGTTCGTCCTTGGCCTACATTCTGTTGTATGTGGATGATATTATTTTGACTGCCTCTTCCGATGCCTTACGCCAGTCTATCATGGCCATGCTTAGTCTGAGTTTGCTATGAAAGACTTAAGGCCCTTGAGTTACTTTTTGGGGATTGCCGTCAAACGTCATTCAGATGGTTTGTTTTTGTCTCAAAGAAAGTATGCGGCTGAGATCATCGAGAGGGCCGGGATGTCATCCTGTAAGTCCACTTCCACTCCAGTTGATACAAAGCTCAAGCTTAGTGCGGCGGCCGGCGCACCATACGAGGACCTGACCCGCTATCGCAGTCTTGCAGGGGCCCTTCAGTATCTTACTTTTACGAGACCGGATATTACGTATGTCGTCCAACAGGTGTGTTTATTCATGCATGATCCCCGAATTAAGTACATGAATGCAATCAAACACATCATTAGGTATATTCAGGGTACACTGGACTATGGTTTGCATTTATATACTTCCTCTCCATCCACACTTGTATCATACACAGATACTAATTGGGGTGGTTGTCCAGACACCAGACGGTCGACGTCTGGCTACTGTATGTTCCTTGGCAACAACTTGGTATCCTGGTCGGCGAAGCGTCAGGTAACTCTATCCCGCTCAAGTGCAGATGCCGAATATCGAGGGGTAGCTAATGTGGTCTCAGAATCATGTTGGTTACATAATTTACTTTTGGAGCTTCATTGTCCCATTCAGAAGGAAACCTTGGTATAATGCGATAACATTTGTGCCATCTACCTTTCAGGTAACCCGGTTCAGCACCAACGTACTAAGCATATCGAAATGGACATTCACTTTGTCCGTGAAAAGGTTGCTCGTGGTCACGTTCGCGTATGCCATGTCCCATCCCGATATCAAGTTGCAGACATCTTTACAAAGGGTCTACCCGCGGTCCTTTTTGAATATTTTAGGGACAGTCTCATCGTTCGAAGACCGCCCACTATGACTGCAGGTATGTGTTAAACAAGACAATATACCCGTGATATACACTTAATATACATAAGTGTATATCACAGGAATACAGTGGACAGTGGCCCATCTCGGGAGCCCATCACGGGAAGATTGGCAGAATTGCAATCTTGTATATATGATATATATATTTGTAGTATATTGTAGTGTAAATGTTATCTTAATTAGTGTTATACACTTACCATAATTGTATATTTAGAATTATGGTAGAATAAAGTTTTAGGAATAGAATAGGAATATCATTCTCCTATTTTGTAACTTGTATATATACCTTTCAATTAATGAAAATAATCAAGGGGATTATTTCTTTCAATATCCATAGACTTATCAGTTCGATTACTCATTATTGTTATTATTTTATAGAACTGATCTACTGTATATTTGCAATTAGATTGTTGTTTATTTTATAGAACTGATCTACTGTATATTTGCAATTAGATTGTTGTTTATTTTATAGAACTGATCTACTGTATATTTTCAATTAGATTGTTGTTTATTTTATAGAACTGATCTACTGTATACTTGCAATTAGATTGTCGTTTATTTTATAGAACTGATCTACTGTATGTTTGCAATCAAATTTTCTATGATGTTGCTTATTGAGATTTTTTAGTCATACTTACATACACACCCAACCAGATTCTTTCAGCTATAGTACCAATCGTTATTTTTTTTTTTGGTTTTCGGTTTTCTTTTGCACATTTTATTTAATTACTTTTGTTTGGAACCTGCACATTTCATTTTATAAACATTCTTCTTTTTTTTTTTTTCAAAAAGATTCCATCATCTATTCATATTCTTTCTCCACTTTCCTTTATTTTAATATTTATTTATTAGTGACAAAAAAAGGAATGTGCATTGAAAATTTGGTTCGACTTGATTTTTGCTATTCGGATGAGGAGAAACAAGAGCATGAGTGTAGATTGACAGTTTTATTTGGCTATTTGAATGAGGAGAAAGTTGGTTGCTTAACTCATGAAATAAGTTAATCATGTGAGGACAAAGTTTTTTTCTCACTAATTAGGTGCTGAATTTTTGTATTTTACATAAAAATTAGATTTAATTAAGCAAGATTTTCTCTGTATAAAGTGAGTGTTAGTTTTGCTTTTGGTGTCTTCTAAGACCATGTGTCAATTAACAAGTGACAAAGTAAATCATAATTGCTTGAACGTTCAAAGTAGTAATAGATTATTTTAGAGCATTGTGTCATGATTTTAGAAAGAAAAAAATTGTCTTCCGTAATTGTTCCACGGGATGTCAGGTAATTTCCTTCCTTTCATATATGTTTGAGGCTTATTTATCTTTAGTTCAAAATAAAACCTTATTTGAACTTTATTTTTCTCCTGATAGTTTTGACCTATTTTCTTAGATAAAGACTGTTAGTGCATATGTAAGAGGTTCGAAATTGAGATATTCAGATGCACTTACAAACTAAAATTTCACCAAATTGTATAAATTTATTTATTGCAGGCAACATTTTGATTCAACTTAATTTTTAAAAATTCCAGGTTCGCAAAATACATGTGAAGTTAAAGTTTTAAACTTTGTACGTTTGAATTATTATTTGTTGCAAGAATAATTAAAAATATCTTTAGTGTTTGCAGAACACACTTTTTGTTATTTTTTATATTTGAGTACTATGAAAAGATTGAATTATAAACTCAATCAGATTTTTATAACTGCGCGAAGTGCGGATAAGTTGACTAGTTAAATGCTAAAGTTAATAAGTTAGTGAAGTTATAGTGAAACTTCAGAAGTAGAAGGATCAAATTGCATATTTCAACTAATTGAAGGTTAATGGACCATCACAAGGATGAAATAAAAAAATGTCGATAATTAAGGCAAATATGTTTCAAATTATAATTTTCTAGGTTTTGAGTTGTTTTACCGAACGAAATCATACACTGGGTTGTGCTGAACAATGTACCTTGTCTAACCTTCTTGGCTGATCTCATTGTTTCATGGATAGTGATTAATTCTTTTAAGGAAATGAAGTAACTTGAATAATATTGCAATGAATCTGGCAATACGCAAGTGTTGCAGAATAGCCAAAGACTAATTGGACTGTGCCAAGAGTTTGTCTTGGATTTTGTCATATATGGTCCATCATAGATTATAGAAGTAATTTATAATAATAAGGTTGGTGTTGTAGATAAATACAATTATTTGCCTAAACAGCATTCCTTTGGCCCACTGATTACTATTTCTTCTTTTTGTTTCTAAAATCACTGGTGACGAATCTTTTAATGACACTTGACAATGATGTGTTTACCCTAATTTTGTGCATAACATTCAGCTTCCATATCATTACTTCCTTCTTTTCTTTTTCCTTGTTCTTTAATTATCCTACTTCATACAACTTAGGCATTTGGAAAATATATTATTGAAGTTAATCAAATAAAAAAACCTTTATTTAAAGTTGAAAGAAATACCTTTTGTTGATATTTCTTCTGAGATTACGATAGAAATATGAATGATTTTCTAGATCTCGTTCATCCTCGAAAAAATAAATTCTTTAACATTCATACTTTATATATATCGCCAAAATTAATTAATGAAAATGAGGATTTAACTTTATCCTCCTTTGAGACTTGTCATATTTCCACCAAATTTTATGTTTACGGACATAACGACCCTAATTTCTTATTTACGTCAAAAGTATCCACAAGAATAGGTCATGTGGATGTCACAAATGAGTAGTCTTACAAGCATAATAAGTGTTTATCACATAGAAATATCTGATTGTTCTCATTTGTTGTACAAAATGTGACTTAAAAACATATCATGTAATTGGTCACATGATTATTTCCAACAAGCTCTTCAAAAGTGATGTGCTTCGATATTATGTCTTCACCGACATAATGCTTGACCTATTGTGCCAAAACTTTAACTATACCGATCACATGCAATTTAGGTTTAATTTTGAAGTGGCAAATGCTTTTAGCAAAATAATCAAACGCTAAAACAGGAAGTTGTCGCGCGAGTCTAATATCTATTGTATTCTCTCTTCTTTTTTTTCTTTAGGCTCAAGTCTTTTAAGTAGGGAAAATACTTGGTATTCATATTTTATGTTTACACCAAATCAACTCCAAGTTATCATGATTAAGTGATTTAATAAAGTAAAAAGATACCTTGATTGATTATGGTTAAGTGATGGTTATATTAAATTCAAACACATGTCATGCGTCTATTGATTTGGTATAAACACTAAGTACGAGTAAAATTTTACTAGCAAATAGCTTAATAACAATGAAGAGAAGTTATCCATGGATTGCTTTGTATAATTGCTGGTAAAGTGATGGTTAAGTGATTGTTATATTAAATCCAAACACATATCATGCGTCTATTGATTTGTTATAAACACTACGTACGAGTAAATTTTTACCAACAATTAGCGTAATAACTCTGGAAAAATGTTATCCATGGATTTCTCAGCGTTTTGTATAATTGGAGGCAATGGTGAAAGTAGGAATTTCATAGAGAAAATTCAAATATACCTCTTCGGCGAAAGAAATCCCGCTGGCCCTTCAATACAAATCACTCCGCTACTACTTGGAGGACGATAGCAAACTATACCATAACGGAAAATGATGTAACATAAAAAAAAAAAGGAATTTGCTTTACAAGATCCAATGATGATATGTAAATATCGATACCCCTTATTTTAACTTCTGAGATCAGTAATATTCCAAAGAGATCTGTATACGGTGAAAACCGGCACGACATGTGGCATGGTTTGGGAATGGAAGTCGAAAGAAGTGACAATTTGCACCGGTGGTAAGTTCGGGTGTTGTAGCAAGATCGGCGGTGGCCGAACCAGATGAAACCAGGTAGTGACTGAACCTTGCAACATTGGGTGAAAGACCGAAGGAGCTCAGCGCCTACTCGTTGCGGATATGACGCTAGCCGTTACTATTTACTCATTAAGTGATCGTTTTTATCATTTAATAACATTTAATGAGGGAGTGATTCTTGTGCATAAATGTCTTGTATTGCTAGCTATATAAAGAGTACATCCTTCATGTTGGAAGGGCATCTAATTCTCATTGCAAAAACTCATATAATTACATTCAAGAGTGCTATTGTTTGCTCTTGTTATTGGCTCAGAATCGAAGCAATTTAGCTAAGGACAGGACCAAACTTTCAGTTCAATTACAATCGAGACCGCGATATTCCAGGCTAATTACTTAATTATTGTTTTCATTTACTTGTTTATTGTTAATTATTTATCATAATTATCTGCAAATCTATCCATATATTCTTAAAATCACTTACAAATTCAACTGTACTTTTTTCGGGGCAAACAGTTTGGCGCCCACCGTGGGGCTAAGGATAATAGTGGTGATTTGATTCAAACTTAAATTTCACTTATTCCTTTCGAGAATTTTGTGGTTACAAGTCAAAACTAAGTACTAACAATATGGCTAGTGAAATCAACACTGAGGTTAGCAATCACGAGGACAACAACGGTGGTAATGGTGTTCACAACGTCAATAACAACAACGACGTTCCACCCGTTGATCCACTGAATGGCGTTCCTCCCATTGTTTGACCAAACGGTGTTCCGCCAAATGGTGTTTCGCCTGTTAATCCAATGAATAACAATAATCCCGTAATTTCACCTCGGTCGTCTAGAAGACACTGGATGATGATGAGGATGGTGAAATAAATTTGGTTCGAATCTTTTATATGTTAAAAGAGCAACATGAGGCAACAACTCAGTTGCAAAAAAAAAGTGGAGCAAGTTCGGCATATGAATCTCGTTCCGTCTAAAATGATGAACCAGACGGGAAAGAGGATCGAGTCGACGAGAATGCCAATAGTTCGGGGACTAATGAGTCCTCGGAGGTCTTGAAAATGCTTGAATCCTTAACTAAACGAATTGACACCAATGAAAAGAAGGTTGAAACTGACAACTCACGGGTAGACCAGATTCTTAGGGCACCGCCGATCTTGAAGGGGCCAGACTCGAAGAAATACATCCAGTTGTCGTTTCCACCAAGTGCAACACTGAAGTTGAGATCGAAGAGGTTTAAAATATCCCGATCTCCCAAGGTATGATGGGACAATGGATCCATAAGAGCATGTGACATTATATACCTGTGAAATAAAGGGCAATGACATGCATCCAAATGAGATTAAATCGGTGTTGTTGAAGAAATTCGGCAAAACGCTTTCAAAGAGAGCAATGCCATGATATTCTATGTTGCCTGAACATTCTATTAATTCATTTGAAATGCGTACATATACTTTTATAAAAGGCACATGCTGGAGCTCGAAAAGTTCAAGAAAGAAAAACATATATTTTTAAAATTACTCAGAAAGATACGGAGTTGTGCGGGAGTTTGTGACCAGGTTTCAAAAGGAGTGGATGATTCTTCCCCGAGTACCAGATAAGTGGGCAGCTGAAGCTTTCACAAAGGTGTTGAATCCTAGGAGTTCTAGTGCCTTGTTCAAATTAAAAGAGAACCTGTTAGAATTTTCGGCTGTAACATGGGAGATGTGCAAAACAGATACGTGTCCAAAATTAGGATGGAGGATGACCATCTTGAACTTCCACTGAGGTTAGCAAGATGAAATAAAGACTTTGATAAATCAAAAAGGGTAGTCGAGTCATAGCTGAAATCTTCAAATGAAGGATATCAACCCTATCGGATTATGGTCATAACAATCGCAATTTCCCATCAGACAGAGGATATAGGCATAATAATCGAGGATCTACCATCAATAGTTTGTAATTCAAAAATTATATCGGTGGATCTTCTTCTAACATTGTGGAAAACCCGAGGCTGTCCGAATACAATTTCAACGTTGATGCAGCTGGGCTCGTTTCAGCCATTGGTCATATAAAGTAGACAATGTGGCCAAGACCGCTTCTGACAGACCCAGCTCAAAGAGATCCAAACTTAATTTGTGATTGTCGTACCCATTTTTTACCACAGTTCACAACGTAATGGGTCGATTCCCTGGATTGATTAATGTTGTTGAGGAGTCGCCACCTAATTATTCTAAGGTGAATTAGGGCACCTAAATGTTAACTAAATGTTGCAATGTGTACTCCGATTACTGGTCTGCGAAATTATGCGATTCTAGGTAAGAGTTCTTTATTATCCTAAAGGGAAAGAGTTAGGCATCCTTTAAGATCCGCTACCTTGCGGTTATTCAGTCAAACTCAGGTTAATTATTATGCTAAAAATGTATGTTTAAAAGTATAGGATTAAAAGATGTTGCAAGTAGTGAAATAAAAGATGTATACATCTATGTAGCATTTTTATAAACTATATATATGTAGAACTGAGTTTCGAAAAAGGCATGCATTATTTATAAAGTACATATAAAATATGCATTTGTGTAATGTATGTAAAATTGATTTTGGAAAAAGGGTGTGCATTATTTATAAAATACATGTAAAAAGCATGTATTTTGCAAAGCATTATAAAATACAAGAAAGTTGTTTTTTTGGGTGGAAGCATTCATTATTTAAAAATACATGTAACGTTGTTTTTTGACAAAAGACTTGCGTTTATATGGCATGTTTTCATTTTAAAATGCATATTTTGGTAAAGGCATGCATTTGCATTGCATGGTTTCAAAAATACGGGTCATGTTAAAAGCATATTATTTAGAATATATACAAAGTTCATTTTCCGGATAAAGCATACGTCTATATGACATTATTTACAAATACGTAATTGGAAATTAGTGGAGAGAAGCAAATGATTTACAATGTGAAGCAATGATTTTTATGGAAGTCTTTTAAGTTGCAAATAGGATAAGAAAACTAAACTCATTTTTGTATAGTTAGTAATGCGGATAAAGGATGACCAAATTATTTTAAAAGTTTGAAATATGCATAACGAGCCTAAAGTAAATAAATTAGCTGCGGATTTCCAATGTTAAACTAATCGAGCCTAGAGATAACTAAACTAGCGACAGTTTTCTAATTGTAAACTACCCTATTAATCAACCATTCATAGCCTAATTTGTTCCAAGTATCCTAACAATCATACAAACATTAAATAATTATTACAACCCAAAAATAGAAATAACGGGATTAAAGAATAATAATAAAAAGGGAACTAAGGCGGATGACGATGTCATCTTGCCCTATTTGTTTTGAAATCCCGAGGTTGGAGAATGCAAGGAATATGGATGCGAGTCTTCATTTGACAAAGTCATGATGAGTTTCATAACGAGACTCTTCGTAGCTCTCTATGCATTTCATGTAAATAAAGAAAAGAAAAGAAAATGATTAGTAGACGGAACATGAATATATATATACATGTAAATAAATAATTCATGAAAAAGTAATATGTTATTGGGCCTCGGGATGCAAACAATGTGCGAGAGAGTATAAAAATGAGCCAAAATAGAACTTCAGACCAAAATAAATTGGCTCGGATGCGCGATGGGCCCAATTAACACGCAGAAATAGAAAGCAGGCCCAAACATATAATTTCCAGATATATATATAAAGAAAACAGATTGACCGAGATGCACAATGGGCCTAATTAACACATATTCATAAATATACAAACCCACATTTGATATCCATTTAAACATATGAGGGTACGTATACAAGATATATTCAGAATATAACTGATATACTTAAAGGTATACGCTGATATACAGTTCTTGTATACACTTAGTGTATACTGAACCTATATACTTTGTATACTTTAGGGTATATCATGTCATAGTTTCAACAAACAAAATAAAGAATATGAGAAGATAAGCCAACATGAGCAGATTCAGACCATAAAATTCTAAGTAGATACCATCACACAAGACACACTTAACATGTATAGAGGGATGATATAAGCAAATGTTTCCAGATATGTATGATATATCCCGAGGTATACAAAATATACAATTTTGGTATACATCTAGTGTATACCTATACTCTCGTACTTCGTACATCTTGAGATATTTCACACAATATACACCCTAAATGGGGAAGAGAAAGAAGAATGGTAAACTAGGGATATCACTCCAACTTTAATAAAAAACAGAAAGAAAATTAAAGGAAATGCATCCTTTAATTTTGAACAGACCACATATGCACTAGACATGATCAGAGAATGCGAACAGTAGCCAATTCGGGAGACACAGAGGTAGGCAAGTAATCTTTTGAGTAGGGATGACAACGGATAGGATTTGGACCGGATCCTACTAGATCCAGATTCAGATCCGTTTTTTATACCTGAATCCAGATCCATCAGGTCCATAAAAATCATATCCAAATCCGGATCCATCGGATCCACGGATCGGATCTGGATCCACGGATCGGATCTGGATCCACGGATCGGATCTGGATCCACATGTAAAAAAAATTGTCTTGCTAAGAATGTAACCTTGCTAAGAATTTTTTTTTTGAATTGACAAACAATTTTTACTTAGCTAACAGTTTACTATGTTTCAATTTTGAAATGTTCATATGAGATATTTTGTTCGTTGTCTCGTTTTGATTGTGAGCTATTAATTGAAAATGTTGGACAACGACAATAGTTGTGGAAAATGCTGACTAGTATTTCCACAATGCAGAACTTGCATGTGCTTATAATCTTCACAAATGAAGTGAATATAATTTTAACTACTTGTCTATGGAGATGTTAGTCATTCACTAATATAACATTGATTTTATTATCGAAGTTACTTCTTTATTTTTTAGTTTTTGAGTTAACGCGGGGATAAATTAAACTTGTTTTGAGAATTAAACTTGCAAGGATGTGCTTAGCAATTTTAAGAAAATACTTATAAAATTACATTCTAGGTTATGAATATATTTAATAAAAAATGGATCCACATGTCGGATCTGGACCAGATACGGATCTCAAATACAAGATCCAGATCCAGATCCGATCCGTCAGAAATGGATTCGGGTCCGATCCGGATCCATCGGGTCTAAATTTTGAAGATTCATATCCTATAAAACGGATCTGGATCCACCGGATCCGGACCGAGTCTAGGATCCACTGCCATCTCTACTTTTGAGGGACAATATATCAAAGAGCATAGAGTTATCTAGGTTGGCCTATAAACACATAAGATCCTACTCATACTATGTGCTAGGCACAGTAACACTTAGACATTTTCAGGCATGAAGACCTCAATAATATGTAAATAAACTGACAAGTGGGGGCACATGGCATGGTATAAAGGAGACTAAGGAGTGTCACATATTGTCATGGGAGCAATTAAATATGCCAACATCAGAGTATGTAAATAATCAGACTGGCACAACACATAGACATAGTAATATGGACTAATAGCACAACTTAAACACACAAGGGTTGCTCATGCTATATCAAACATGCGATGTCCTAAACATATGTTGTATCCACTAGACTTTGGCACCCAATATATCCAGATATACATGAGACAGTCCAACAAATAGGAGACAAGATGACTACAACCATGAATGATCAACCTTAAAGACATGCTTTTGGATATGCATTGAGAAAAGTCTATTCATGTTATACTCTAAGCCAAAAGATGCTTGTGTAGATAAGGAAGGGGCATGCCATGATAGATAAGATAGACAAACTGGACACAGTGGTATGCATGTCTTTAATTCCACATAATAACTCTCTTAAGCATGCAAAGCTACTCAATTACAAGCTAAGTGTTGGGACCAAGTTAGACTACATATTTCGATAAGGAATGAGTAGGCATATCAGTCAAGAATGGTATCCTAGACATGCAGGATTTGCTTAAGCTGAAATAAGCACACAATCAACTATAAGTTATGTATTAAACATGGTGCCTACTAGACATACAAAGTAAACATGAATTTAACTCAATAGATGTATGAAATATACAAAGATGTCATATTGTCCAACAGGGACAACATTTTGGGAATATTCTATTGATCACTACTAATCCAAATAAGTTTTATTCAAATGACAATCAGAACGAAAACTAGCAATAAATAATTCTACAAGTCTGTCCCAAATCAGTAATGTGTTCAAGCAATATTCAATCTAAATTTGTAAGTTATTTATACTAACAGGGACATGATTCCAGTTGTGCACAAAAACATTTAGAGATGCACATAGTAGGACTATCAAAGTGAGCAAACAAGATCAGAATAACAAATACAAAATATTTGACAACTCAAATCATATTTAATACATGTTGTTTTTGGAATTTATAACTTGATATAGACACACATACTTTGTTGTTGATACTAATCTCCATAGAAAGATACAAACAACCCCCTAAGATACATATTCAGATTTTCTATAGCTTTCATGGCCTCATTTCATACTAGTCAAATATTTTAGACAGTAAGTGATTAGGTACAAACATAAGTAAGGGACTAAATTAAGTAGGACATGATCTTCTAAGCAATCTAATCTACCAAGCTAACTGTTCATATTATGAAACCTACTCAGACAAGCACATCCAACATGTAGGATTTAATCCGAGTCTTAACAATGTTATATTAATCATATATCAGCCCCTAAGCAGACCCGAATTTATCATAAGACATTCAAATTGATCTTTTTAGAAGGTAAACAAGTAACTCAAACTGAACAAAAATTCTGCTTAATTAGTATTAATATCAAATACTTGCTTGAGCAAGACTTATAAAAAGGGGTTCATACACAATCCAAATCAAAGTCACATAAACTTATTAAATTACTAATCTCACAGAATCAGGTACACATGCTTAATAAGTAAATAATTTAATCTAATCATGATCAAATAAGCACAATAAATACATATGACAGATTTAAACTAATCGAAGGCTAATTCGGACATCCTGAGCAACTCAATTACCAAGCAATCAAACAATAATAACTAAAAAGAAGAAGAGACTGGGAAGAATTTGAACATACTGACCTTCTCCGGGCAGCGAACCGAGGCGTCATCTCAAATCGTAGAATCCGCTCGGAGAAGATGTTTTGCAATCGCTGATTTTCTGATTTTGGAACCTGATTTTTGATTTTAGGAACTTGATTTTCTAATTTTACTGGTTTCAAACCCGAAATAGAAGCGAAACCCAACTCGGAACTTGACCCGACCGGAATTTGAGCAGACCCGACTCAGAAACAGTGAAGAACAAAAGAGAACAAATTTTCAGATGGAAACTTAGGGAACTAAAAAGGGGAATATTTCAGATTTTTTGACCCGAATTTGTGAAGAACAAAAGACAACTTTCAATAAATTACAACTAGTATTCGAAGGGGGTATTTCAGATTAAAATTTACGAAACAAAAAAGAGTATTTTCAACCCGAAATTAGGAATGAAACAGCTTTATTTTCTAATTTTTCGGACTCGATTCTCTGGACTTTTTCAATTTTTGCAGACCCGAGAACCACAACTTTCATTTTTTTTATTTTCGGCTTCGGATCTCCAAAAATCCCCCCCGAAAAAGTGAACAAAGGGGTTTTTTATGTATTCCCCCCCCCCCCCAACATTCACGTTTGAATTTTGAAAATAAAAGGAAAACAAATCTGATTTTGAAATGGATTCCAGGGGAAAGGTAGGTGTGAAGTGATGGGGTAGGGTGTGGCGTTGTCAGGTGGCGGCTGCGTCAGGGGGTTGGTGGTGGCAGTGGTGTAGGTCAGCGACGTGGGGTCTTAGGGATATGGGGTGTGCGTAGGGATGGCAACGGATCAGATCTGGACCGGATCCTAGTAGATCTAGATCCAGATCCGTTTTTCATACCTGAATCCAGATCCGTCGAGTCCAAAAAAAATCAGATCCAAATCCGGATCCATCGGATCCACGGATCGGATCTGGATCCACATGTAAAAAAATTTGTCTTGCTAAGAATGTAACCTTGCTAAGATTTTTTTTTAAAACTGACAAACGATTTTTACTTAGCTAACAGTTTACTGTGTTTCAATTTTGAAATGTTCATATGAGATATTTTTTTCGTTGTCTCATTTTGATTGTGAGCTATTAATTGAAAATATTGGACAATGACAATAGTTGTGGAAAATGCTGACTAGTATTTCCACAATGCAGAACTTGCATGTGCTTGGAATCTTCACAAATGAAGTGAATATAATTTTAACTACTTGTGTATGGAGATGTTAGTCATTCACTAATATAACATTGAATTTATTATCGAAGTTACCTCTTTATTTTTGGGTTTTTGAGTTAACGCGGGGATAAATTAAACTTGTTTTGAGAATTAAACTTGCAAGGATGTGCTTAGTAATTTTAAGAAAATACTTATAAAATTATATTCTAGGTTGTGAATATATTTAATAAAAAATTGATCCACGGGTCGGATCTGGACCGGATACAGATCTCAAATACAAGATCCAGATCCAGATCCGATCCGTCATAAATGGATCCGGGTCTGATCCAGATCCGTCGGGTCCAAATTTTGAATATCCATATCCTATAAAACGGATCTGGATCCACCGGATCCGGACCAGGTCCAAGATCCATTGCCATCTCTAGGTGTGCGGCGATGTGGCAGAGGTGTAGGGTTGAACGAGAAAGAGGGGCTAGGTTTTTGTTTTTGGTTTGGGGGAGTTTTAGGTTTAGGGGGACTGGTTTGGTGTTGGGCCGACGGGTGGTGGCCGGTTTGGGCCTGGAGGGGGTTCGTTTGGGCTGGAAAAAAATAGGGGGTTTTGGTCGAATGGGCTAAAATGGGGGTTAATTTTGTAGGTTGCGTAGAAATTGTTTGAATTTGGGGGGTTAAAAAATTAAAAAAGTTTTAAAATGTTTTGAAGAAAGAATGTAAATTATTTAAATAAAATATAACGATGTGATAATAATAAAAATATAATATTTATGAAATGTTTAATGTTTAATTTAAAATGCAATGCCTTTTTGCGAAAATATAATAACATAGAATATTAGGATAAAAACTATGATTATGATATTAAGAGGCAAATGATAGTAAAAAATACGAATAATAGTAACAATAATAATAAATGATGATATTGAGAATAAACTACGATATTAAAATCTTATATAATATATATATATATATATATATATATATATATATATTAAAATTGTTTTGAGGTGTCAAAAACATTTGAAATTGCAAATAAATCAGAAAATATGAGACAAAATTGGGTGTCAACAGATGCCCCTCTTTGGCCGGAGACGATGAAAGAGTTTTCGGACAATGAAATTGACTGAGTAGCCAATTTTGTCCTGATCATCGGGACTCGAAGGAAGATTAGGGATGCATGGGTAGAAATAGAATCCCGAGTGGGAGAGATGTTGCAAAAGATGGTGCAGATTCGAGAAATATTGTCCTAGTATCGAGTTATGATGACACTGGTTGTAGATGTGGCAAAATATTGGGAAAGAGCGGAACGACGTTCGAAGTAGGCTGCTGACCAAAATTGTCTCGGTTCGCCGTAAGAGATAGTTCCACGTTGTGCTGAAAGCTCCCGCCGATTCAAACGCCTGCGGATTAGAGCTACGATAAAAATTAGTGCATAACTTTGCATACAATGGGTATATGAGAATACGATTTTGTAAGTTGAAATAACGTCATTGCTTAGACGTTGTGCAGATGACACCGTTGGTGGGCGCCTGATTGAAATTAAAATACCCGCATTAGGAGGTGGGCGACTGATTAAAATAAATTACCCGCATTAGAAGGTGAGCGCCTGATTAAAATTAAAATACCCGCATTAGGAGGTGGGCGCCTGATTTAAATTAAAATACCTGCATTAGGGCGCCTTATTTAAATTAAAATACCCACATTAGGAGGTAGGCGCATGATTTAAATTAAAATATCCGCATTAGGAGGTGCGCGCCTGAGAAAAGTCATCGGTTCTTCTCTTTGTTAAAAAGGAAGAATGACTTCGAGTGGACACCAGAGCGTCAGTAAGCTTTGAGGGATTTGAAGAAGTACTTGTTTAATCCGCTGCTATTGTATAAACTGAAGGCGTATGAGCAGTTATTCCAGTATCTGGCGGTGTCCGAAGTAGCTGTAAGTGCAGTTTTGGTTCGAAAAGAGAAAGGTACACAATTTCTTATTTATTATGTGAGTAAAACACTAGCTAGTGCGGAAACTAGATATCCGCATTTAGAAAAATTGGCATTGGCGTTAATAACGACTGCTAGAAAACTGGGACTATATTTTCAATGTCACCCAATATGCATAGTAACAACTTACCCGTTAAAGAATGTGATGCATAAACCGGAATTGTCCAGTAGGCTATCCAAATGGGCAGTAGAATTTAGTGGGTATGGCATAGAATATAAACTAAGAACCGCTATAAAGTCATAGGTTTTAGTAGACTTTGTAGCATACTTTACATCCGAAATAATTCCTGAAGTAGAAAAAGAACTTTTATTAACCTTGGAAAAAAATTCGGGGTCTGGACCTTGTACACGAACGGAGCTTCGAACGTGAAAGGGTCTGGGCTCGGGGTAGTGTATATTATTAGGCAGTCAATAAGAACTATAATATTAACTAACAATGAAGCCGGGTGTGAGGCTATATTGCATGTCTAGAGTTGGCACAGAGTCTGGGAGCAATAGTCATCGAGGAAAAATGTGATTCGCTGCTGGTCGTTAATCAAGTGAACGGGGTGTTCAAAGTAAAGAAGGAAAGAATGCAAAAATACTTAGATAAAATTCAAGTGATATTGTATCAGTTCAAAGAATGAACTATAAAGAATGTGTCTCGAGAGAAAAACAATGAGGCGGATCTCTTGACTAATTTGGGGTCATCTGTAGAAGTGGAGGAGTTCAATTCAGGAACGATTGTGCAGCTGCTTAATTCTGCGATTGATGGTGGTCATGCCGAAGTGAATACACCAAGTTTGGCTTATGATTGGCACAATAAATACATCGATGACCTTCGAGATGGAAAGTTGCCTATGGATCTAAAGGAGTCGAGGGCTCTTCGTACTAAAGAGGCTAGATTTTGTTTGGTGGATGGTTAGCTATATCGAAGGAATTTTATGGTTCTTTAGAAAGGTGCTTAGGACCCAGAAAACCGATTACGTGATATGCGAAGTTCATGAGGGGACTTGTGGCAATAATTCAGGAGCAGAATTACTAGTTGGAAAATTGATAGGGTCGTGTACTATTGGTCTGAGATGGATGATGATACAAAGAACTTCGTTCCAAAATATAATGAGTGCCAAAGGCACGCACTCATGATTTATCAACTGGAAAAATTGATGCATCAGGTTTTATCACCATGGCTATTTATGAAATGGAGAATGGATATTGTAGGGCCACTCCCATGGGCACCGAGAAGATATATTTTATCTTATTTATGACTGCTTATTTTTCTAAGTTGGTTGAAGCAAAGGCCTTCAAGAAAGTCAAAGAAAAGCAAGTCATCAATTTTATTTGGGACTACATCATTTGCCGGTTTGGCATACCAACGGAGATCACTTGCGATAATGGACGTCAGTTCGTTGGGAATAAGGTGAATGACTTCCTTGAAGGGTTAAAAATAAAAAATATAGTGTCGTCTCCGTACCACCCAAGTGCAAATAGGCAAGCAAATTCAACTAATAAAATAATTATTCAAAATATGAGAAAGAGACTAAAGGAGTCGAAGGGCAAGTGGAAAGATATTTTACCGGAGGTGTTGTGGGCATACAGAACAACGCCAAAATCTAGTACCGGTGAAATACCATTTTCTTTGGTCTACGATGCATAAGCGCTAATTCTGGTGAAAGTTGGTGAGCTGAGCTTAAGGTTTAGCCTTGCGACCGAAGGGTCGAACAACGAAGTTATGACTGTCAAGCTTGACTTAACGGATGAACACCATCTGTTGGCATTGCAACGGTTAGTATCCCAAAAGCAAATAATGGGTCGATACTACAACTGAAGGGCTAATCTTAGGCACTTTCAAGTAGGGAACTTGGTTATATGGAAGGTAACCCTCAACACCAGAAATCCCAACGAAGGGAAATTGGGCCCGAATTGGGAAGGTGCCGACAAAGCATCAGGAATAACCGGTAAAGGCTCGTACCAGCTAGAAGCCAAAGATGGTCAAAAGTTGCCAAACAAGTGGAATGTTGCACACTTGAAGTGATACTACTACTAAAGTATGTGTTTTACTTAGATTTCATTTGGTTTCGATGGGACTAACTTTTGTAGGAGCAAAGTCATAGTCATGGGTTAAAGATCGAGCATAAATTAGAATTAGGTCTGAAAATACGTGTTGCACTTTTTTACCCTTAGCACAGTTTTATCCCGAAAAGGGTTTTTCCGGTAAAGTTTTTACTGAGGCAATAATATAAAACATGTTACTAAGCAGCTAAAGACTGGATAAATATTGGGGACTGGGGACTAGGGCCTGGCCGGTATTGAAAAGCAAGCAGTGTTTGAATTCTCACAACTTCGAATACAAACACTATTGGATTGTCATATCCTCGGCGAAGAAGTTTGAAGGCAAAGAAGTTCGAAGTCTCGAAGTTATTTGAAGTTTGAAGATTTCGAAGTTTTTTATCTTTTTAGTACTATTGCAAGGGTTAAAAGATAGAATGAATCTTGCCCAAATAGTTTTAATATTACGGCGGAAATGTAAAGGCAAAAAGATTGAATGAATCTTGTCCAGTTTTTTGACCGATGCAAAATTTGGATGAAAACGCTTTTGTCCGAGATTTGCCTCAATTATACTCATTTACATACTCTTTCTTCGAACAATCGATAAAACCTTTAGGCTTACGAGATAATGAATTTGTTAAAGTCCTTAACTGGGAACTGTCGTCGTAAATACATCTGGAACAAAAATGAGTGAAGTACGCTTCTAAGGCATCAGTTCGAAATGGACCCAGCCTATTTTTAAAGACACTTAAAATTGTATAGGAAATTGGAAATAAATAAAGTTTCAATATACATGCCCGAAATGAATAAGAGATTTCTTACTTATAAGCATAAAAATAAGGTCCTTATAAATAGTCATTAAATGACCCAAAACTGGAAGAAATTGCCCGATATAAAGCAAACTAAGAGTAAAAGTTTGTACAATTTACTTAAGTTATTTTTAAGACCGAAATTCCAAAATTGGAGGCAGTTAGCCCGAATAGGGCTAAGAGTTTGTTTAATTAAGTTATTGTAAACAAGAAAGAAATAATGGATGCTAAGAGATAGAACAGTCTTGACTAAAAGGATATTCATTTTATAAATAAGGCCGAAAAGGCCAGAGCAAAACATGTTAAAGGAAAAAATAAAAAGAAAGTACAAAGGCATGAAAGCCTGAAGTTTAGTCAGACTCGGTTTCGGAGTTCTCTGGGTCATCTTCGAAACTGTCACCGTTTAACTTACGGTAGGCTCGGAGCTCGACTATCTTGGCCTCCACAATTTTGTTATCAATATCAGAGATCCCGCCTTGAGCCTGCTCCAAGGTGTACCTTCGGACGTTCCATTTTATGTGCTCGATTTTTAGTACTGTCCGGGATATGTTAGCCTCCACATTGGCCAGATCCTTGTCTCCTTCAGCCTAGACTTGAGCAAGTTGGGCAGAAATCTCAACATTACTCTGGTTCGAGGCCTCAAGCGCATTTCCCAGCCCTTCGTTGGTTTGGGCTTATTGGTCAGCTGGATCTCGAGCCATCTTCACCATAGCAAAATTGGTGGCCCTATCCACATACATTGCAATAAGATCGACATTAAGGCGGTCGAGTTCAACATTCAAAAACTCTATTTTGTTGAGCTTGGTAGTGCCGAACCTCTTCTTGTTCCCTAAGCTCTTAAGTGAGTACTTCGATATCTTGGAAGAGTTTTTCATTCTCTTCGTCAAAAATTCTATTTTCCTCAGTGACAGGCTCGAGGTCTTTTATAGCTCGTAGGTAGTCGCCCTTGATTCTATCCAGCTCAGGCCGGACAATGGGCTAGTCAGTGACTTGCTGCAGTTGAGCCTCTTTCTGTTAAAGAAGCCCTTTGAGGTGCTAAATCTCGTTATCCTAAGCGTCCAGTTGCCCTTTGAGGTGCTTGTTTTCATCCATGTATCGGATGAAGCCCTTACCGACTAAAATGGATGACTGCAAAATTGAAAACTGATGGAAGATTAGAAATGAGAAAATATACAAGTGCCAATTGAAGCAGTCAAGAAAAACATGTACCCGATTGGAGGCATGCATGCCCTCGTTAAAAAGGCACTGCCAAGAAATATTCTTCATTTTTTTCCTATCGGACTTCGATACGAGGGGCCTCATGTAATTGGCAACCCCAACAGGCCAGGACAGGAAGTTTGTGTCTTCGGTGAAGGAAATGGTGGCAGATCTCATTTTTCTTGGATCCGAACTTGGGGCTGGAAAGACGTTCACAAGTTTGGACCGGGAACTGACATGATTCCTGGGAGTTTGAGTGGACTTGGTCATTTTCTGAAGAATGACCAGGTGAGCAAACCCGGCAGTAGGCGCTCGCTAGGCTGGGGTCGTGGGGGGTACCGGCTTCATCAAAGATCCAGTCAAAATCTTCTTGCCTAAAGTTTTAGGCTTGTTGTGACGATGGAGGAGGAGTTGAAGTGAAAGTTTTGGCTTTCTTAGCCAATGGCTCCTCATCTGCGGCTTCATCGTCATCCACGATGATGACTAGCTCGGTGACCGGTGGCAGATGTAGCTGCGGCATCGGTTGGAAGCATAATTGATTCGACTGCTTCAGTGGCAATTTGCTCTTCTATAACTTCGGCATGTGTGTCTTCTACCGAAGTGGTGGTGCTGGTAGCCTTTCTCACCCAAACATATTCTGGTGAGATGCCGGTGTCTTGACTTCGAGAAGGACCAGCAACTTCCGAAGCTCATTTTCTCTTTGAGCCAACCGAAGGTGATTTCAGAGGCTTCGAGGATTTGGATTTGGAGTATTTATTTTTGGGTACTTCAGTGATACGTTGAACCGATGTGGTCAGATCAAATACCTAATCAGGGACAACTGGAGCAGCAGAAGGGTTGGACCTCGGGGTCGAGGAACCCTTTAGTAGACCTGCAAGTTTAAAAATGGAGGAAGTGAAAAAGTGCACAAGGTTGTTATTAAAGCTAAAAAGGGAGTTAGGCGAATATCAACCGTGGTTTCGAGATACCCATCGTTTATCAAAAATCTATTTTTATGTCCGCTTCTTATGCGGATAACTGTTGATTTTTTTCTCAACCCAAGTATGGAGATTATCCACGTGAGCCAGAATCCATTGAATAGATGAATAGATAGAAAAAGGGAAGATTAAAAGGCAAGTTATCTAAATTAAAAAAAAGATTTGAATACTTACGGTGTATGTTCCATTCCTTCGGAAAAGGCATGTACCTAGCCAAGTTGATTTCTGCGATAGGGACCGTAACAAAATGTTCCATCCAACATCGATCCCGGTTTTCATCGACGCTTGAGAGGATGGAAAACTTGCCTCGTTTGGATAGATGTACGATTATGCCATAAACAAATCGAGGCACATATAAATGGATCAAATGATCCAAAGTGAAACACTCATTGACCAAATTGGCCAAGAAGCGGAGGCAGGTTATGATCCTCCAGACAGACGGACCAATTTGTGCAAGACACGTTGTAAATCCTGCACATTTCAAGGATCATGTCGTCGATTAGATGGACAAGTTTGAAAGTGAAAGGGTAGGTATATACGTTGGAATACCAGGACCTAAAGGTGGTGATGTCTTCATCCGGGCTAGTAATAATGATCCTTGAGAGATCTTCCAACCACAATCATCTCGGACTCTCTTGAGGTTGGAGGTTTTGATAGAATACGACTAGATTTTAGCCTCCTCTTCCTTGTCGAATTTTTTGGAGGCCGTCTAAATGGCGAATTCAGTGTCAAAGTTGAAAGTTGATGGGATCATAACGAAGGCTCTAGGTAAAATAGTGGCCTGAACTTCAGAGGGGTCACCGGCGCCGGTGGTTTCATCAGTAACCGGAGGTGGAGAAGTTGTCGGAGAAGATTGTTTGGAAGAAGATCAGGTAGATTTCTTCATGGTGATGAAGGTAATGAGGTTTGAAGATTTAAAGATATGAAGATTTGATGTATTGAGGATTTGAAGATTTGAGGAAGGTCTGGAGATTGGAAAGTTGATTGCTCGAAGGATTAAAGAAAATTTACCAAAAGGTAAACTTTAAGAAATGAAAGAAAATGGGGGTTTTATAGGGAATGTGGTTATCATTACGAAAAGCTTTGGTTCATGAACTGAAGTCCCGGTTCAATCAGAGAGAAACATGTGTCTAAAGTCGTAGAGTGATAAGTCGTGAGTCAGATTTTGAGAATTGCAAACATTTCATTTTCCCGTTCATTTTGAAGTAATTTGAAAGGAAGCTTGCGAGAGAAGATATCAAAGATGTCATTTCCACTTTCCATCACTTGGTAAATTTTGATCCGGGAAGTGTGGGGACTATCTGTATAGGGTGAAAACCGGCACGACATGTGACATGGTTTGAGAATGAAAGTCGAAAGAGGTAACTTACCAATTTGCACCGATAGTAAATTCAGGTTTTGTAGCAAGATCGGGCGATGGCCAAATCAGATGACACCGGGTAGTGATATAACCTGGCAACATCGGGTGAAAGATCGAAGGAGCTCAGCGCCTACCTGTTGCGGATATGGCTCCAACCGTTACTATTTGCTTATTAAGTGACCATTTTTATCATTTAATAGCATTTAATGAAGGAGTGATTCTTGTGCATAAATGTCTAGTACTATTTGCGAACAAAGTGAATATCCATCTCGATGTATTTAGTGCGCTGGTCCTGAACCAGATTACCAGAAAGGTAGATGACACTAATATTACCACAATACACCAATGTAGCCTTTTGAATAGGACAATGAAGCTCTAAAATAAGATTACGTAGCTAACAAGATTCAAAGACCACATTGGCGACCCCTCGATACTCGGCCTCTACACTAGAGCGTGATAATGTAGACTGACGCTTCGCAGACCAGGAGACCAAGTTATTACCAAGAAACATACAATAGCCAGACGTGGAGCGTCTGATATCTAGACAGCCACCCCAATCAGCAGATGTATACGAGACAAGTGTGGACGTCTATGAAGGATATAAATGTAAGTCATAGTCAAGTGTCCCCTAGATGTAACGAATAACGCGTTTGAACGCATTCATGTGCTCAACCATGGGATTATGCATAAACAAGCACACATGATGTACGACATACGTAATAACTGGTCTCGTAAATGTAAGATACTGAAGAGCCCCTGCAAGAATGCGATAGTGGGTCGGATCCTCGTAAGGTGACCTCACCGCAACACTCAACTTGGGTTTAATATCAATGGGAGTGGAAGTAGACTTGCATGAGGACATACCATCTCGCTCAATGATCTCAGCGGCATACTTCCATTGTGATAAGAATAACCCACCTGTATGACGAGTGACAACAATCTCCAAAAAGTAACTCAAGGGCCTCAAGTCTTTCATAGCAAACCCAGAACTGAGCATGGTCATGATAGACTTGCGCAAAGCATCAGTAGAGGCAGTCAAGATAATATCATCCACATATAATAGAATATATGTCAGGGAAGTACCACGATGATATATGAACAATGAATTATCAGACTTGCTGTGCGAAAACCCAATAGACGAAACATAGTCTGCAAATCTCTTATACCAAGCCCATGGGGCCTGCTTAAGCCCATACAAGAACTTCTTCAATAAACAGACATGATGAGGATATCTCAAAAACTCAAAGGCTGATGCATGTAAATAGTCTTCTTAAGATCACCATGTAAAAAGGCATTCTTCACGTCTAACTGATGAATGAGCCAGGCCTTCGAAAGAGATAAACTGAGAACAGTGGGAATGTTAGCAGGCTTGATCACCGGACTAAATGTCTTACCGCAATCAACGCCAACCTGTTGAGTTTTACCATCACCTACAAGACGAGCCTTATGTCTCACAAAAGATCCATCAGAATTATCCTTATGAGTAAAAATCCACATAGACTGAATAATATTAACACTAGAAGGACGGGGCACCAACTCCCACGTCTTATTTTCAATAAGAGTATCATATTCGTCCGTCATAGCCAATTTCCAATTAGGGTCATTTAACGCAGACACTTGGTTACGGGGAAGAGGGGACTTAAGAACATTAGGATTTAGATTAAAATATCTTTTTGGTTTCAAAATACCCCGTTAAGATAATATCATCCACATATAATAGAATATAAGCCAGGGAAGTACCACGACGATATATGAATAATGAATTATCAGACTTGCTGTGCGAAAACCCAATAGACGAAACATAGTCTGCAAATATCTTATACCAAGCCCGTGGGGCCTGCTTAAGCCCATACAAGGACTTTTTTAATAAACAAACATGATGAGGATATCTCAAAAATCCAAAGGCTGATGCATGTAAACATTCTCCTTAAGATCACCATGTAAAAATTCATTCTTCACATCTAACTGATGAATGGGCCAGGCCTTCGAAAGAGCCAAACTGAGAACAATGCGAATGGTAGCAGGCTTGACCACCGGACTAAATGTCTCACCACAATCAATGCCAACCTGTTGAGTTTTACCATCACCTACAAGACGAGCCTTATGACTCGCAAAAGATCCATCATAATTATCCTTATGAGTAAAAATCCACATAGACCGAATAATATTAACACCAGAAGGTCGGGGCACCAACTCCCACATCTTATTTTCAATAAGAGTATCATATTCGTCCGTCATAGCCAATTTCCAATTAGGGTCATTTAACGCAGACACTGGGTTACGGGAAAGAGGGGACTTAAGAACATTAGAATTTAGATTAAAATATCTTTTTGGTTTCAAAATACCCCGTTGACTACGAGTGACCGGTCTGTGACTCGGGGAGAATTGAGTGGATTTTGGGAAAATTCAGATGGGTGACGGATTGGACAACAGGCAGTGGGCCTGCTGGCCCAACACGGGATGGCTGAACATGACGGGAAATAGTAGCAGGGGCAGAACTGGGCGGGAGAGTCGGCCCAGTTCCTGAACCCGAGATCGGAGGGACTGGCCTACTAGGAAGAGGGGACGGAACATGAGGTCTAGCGGGCAGTGGGCCTGCCAACGAATTTTGGGTGCAGGACAAATCCGATAAATGATGGATAATATAGGGGGAGACATCGTCATCTAAAAAATTATATGAACTAGGTCCGGGACTACTTACTTTAGCAAATGGAAATTAGAATTCATAAAAAATAACGTGGCGACTAAGTATGATTTTATTAGACGAGAAATAAAAAAATTTGTAACCACGATGATTGGATGGATAACCCAAAAACACACAAGGGGTAGAACGGGCTTGAAGTTTGTTAATTGTAGTTGACGGAAATAGCGGATAACATAAGCACCCAAAGACCCTAAGATGTGAATACGAATGAGTCTTATTATATAGACATTGAAGAGGGGATGAATATGCCAACCCTTGGTAGAAGTATGTTAAGAAGATACGTAGCCATTTGTAGAGCATGATGCCAAAAGGAAGGGGTTACAGAAGCATGGACCAATAAGGTTCGGACAATATTATTAATGGTATGAATTTTTCGTTCGGCTTTCCCATTTTGAGAGGACGTATGAGGACAAGAGAAATGAAAAATAATTCCATTATTTTCACAAAATTCCCAAAACAACCCATTATCATATTCTTTGCCATTATCACATTGAATATTTTTTATTTTCTTATCGAATTGGGTACAGATGAATGCTCGAAATTTTAAGAAAGTGGAAAAAACCTGAGATTTTTTCGCTAACGGAAAGGTCCACAAAAAATTAGAATAATCATCCAAAAATAGATCATAATAACGGTGGCCCACAAAACTTAAAACGGGAGATGTCCATAAATCGCTATGAATAATATCCAATGGCATGAAAGTACGAGAAGTAGAGGCTACAAATGATAATCTAACATATTTTTCTAGAGGACAGGATTGACAAATTGGAGTACTACGCGTACCCGTACAAGAAATAAAATTGCTTTTATAGGAAGAAACAATAGACAACACAGGCTGACCCAAACGTGCATGACATAAGGAATGAGCTAGGGCTGCAAAAGTGGATGACAAGTCTTGACTCGAGAGACCGGATGCGGGTGTAATAGAATAAAGATCTCCCCCACTATCATATTTCATGAGAGGAATCCCCGTCTTGAAATCCTTCACAGAAAACCCAAAAGGATCAAAATCAATATACACCTAATTATCAGTGGTGAATTTATGGACAGACACCAAATTTTTAATTAAGTTAGGGGCATGAAGGGAATTTTTCAAGACAAGAGGTGGATGGGAGAGACAAAGTTTTATGACCGTAACCACGAATTGGAATTGAGTTGCCATTACCAACAATTATGCCACGATTGGTGCTCAAATTGGAATAAGACGAGAGAGTACCTTAGTCGGACGTCATGTGAGTAGTGGCTATGGTGTCCATGTACCAATTAGAGTCCGAGGGATTCAATCCAAGAGTGTGCATTGATGCTTCAATGTCGGTAGGGGTGGGGCCCACTATATGGTGGGCCGAGGCTCAAGCACACCTGCTTGCTACCTCGGCTCAGAACTGCCTCTCGGGTACCACTGCTGACCCGAAAAACTGGGCCTGTTGTTGGGAATTTGGGACTAGTTTCCTGGGAAAGTAGCAGGTGGGTAATAGGGGCTGTTGGGCCCAGGGCCACTTGCCCAGTTCCACGCCCATGGACCCCAAGGCTGTGGCCAGTTGGCTTGTGGCCCACTGCCCCGAGGCCCATTGCCTCCAGTACGGTTGACTCCCCCGTTACTGCCTCATCGGTTTCCACCACGGTTTTTACCATTATTTTTGCGATTCTGAACCTTTTTGCCATCATCGTTGTTGCGGTTTTGGCTGGAATTGTCAGAGACGGACGGAGAATAGTCGAACGTGGTCATCATGACGACAGAAGGAGCCTAGTGGCTATATTTTTAGCCAAGCCTGCTTCTTCGAGCGTGAGCATGGAACGAGCCTGATAGAACTGCAAAAGAGGATTGCTCTGGTGAAGAAGCGTACCGACGCCACTATAGACCTCAGATAGGCCAGCAACCATTTGAAGGACAAGCCAGTCATTGGTAACGGGTGCACCAACGTTGCGGAGTTGGTTCGCCAATTCTTTTAACCTTTGGCAGTAAGCTGAAACGTTAGAGAAGTCTTCCATATTAACGTGGGAGAATTCCTGCTCAAGTATAACAGCCCGAGAATTCTAATTATCTTGGAATATATCACATACTCTATTCCAAGTAGCCATCGTCGTAGCGTCTAGTTCGATAATCGTTTGCAACAGGTCGGTAGAGATAGTGGAGTAAATCCACTGAACAACAGTAGCATCAAGGGTCGTCCATAATTTAGGATCACCCTCGGGTTTAGGCACCTCCATATCAACAAGAGCCGAGGAAATTATGTGTGGAGGACTTGATGCGAGCGTAAGTGAACTTTGAACAGTTCGGCCCACGTCGCGTATTGGACGTTTTCTATTTCAAAAATGATAGGGATATGGTTTTTGATGTTAGAAACAGTAAGGGCAGGGTGAAACTTGTTCTTATCCATAACAACAACGCAAGACGTGTTGTAGGAATTTGGAAGAAATTTTTGGGAAGAAAAAGAAATGAAGTGCATGGAAATCGAGGGACGAGAAGGGAGTTTTGGGAGAGGAAATATGAGACCTAGACTTCTGATACTCATGAAAGAAATAATTCCTTGATTATTTTCATTAATGAATGAGTATATATACAATTTACAATTTCCATAATATGGAAAACCCTATTCCTATTCTATTCCCAAAATCCTATTATACTTGTACAAGAATTCTATAATTATGGTAAGTGTACAATGCTAATTAATTATAACAATATTATTTAAAATATAAACCCCAATCCGTGATATACACGATTTTGTATACCGTGTATATCACGGTTTCAATTATGGAAAAACTTTCTTTTGAAACCGTGATATACACGGTATACAAAACCGTGTATATCACGGTATGTTATTAAAAAGTGCTTCTGTTGAGAAGGTCATGAATTAAAATTTAGGAAAATATTTCTTTCTCCTCAAAGTTGGTGGTTGCTCCTAGGGGGTGGGCACGGGTACAGGGTACCCTGATACCCGACCGGAACCGACACTAACAGGTAGGTTCTGGGTAGATATATTATATAATATCGGATAGGTTCGGGGTAGTAAAATTAGGAACCGATCAATGTCGGGTCCGACTCCGATAAATAGAGACAGGGTACCCGGACCCGGAACCGATATCCGGAACCTATGAAATATTAAATATTTTCTTTTTTAATTCCAATATTTTTTAGTTAATAAAAAAAAGAAAAAAAAAGGCCATACCACTTACGCCTCTCCCGCCTAATCTGAGACTAAACACGAAACAATAATTTAGATAGAGCAAACCTGCTTGAAGATGAGATGACATCACGAAAGACCGTAGGGTTAGTTGACCTGCAAAATGAAGATGACATTCGTAGCTCTGCACCTTGCAATAATGAGGAGAAAGGATCAACTTTTCTTGTTCAGGTAAATGCTGGAACTTACTCTTGCTTTATCAACCTCTTTATGTATACTTGCGTGTTGAACAACATTGTCTTTCTTGTTTTAACCGCAGTTGTGGAGTTTCTGTCTTTTGGTTATTCTCAATATAGTTGTTTGTGATGTTGAGCAACTAAACATTGCCTCTGTGTATCACATAAATTCCTAGTTATTTAATTTATGGTGATATTTTTGTGTTCTGTTTGATTTTCTTTTGAAAACACTTTGCTGATTGATAGGAAAACGTAGAAGCCTTTGTCTTCCTCATATTTTTCTTAGTGACTTACCTTCCTCATATTTTCTTATATTTTTCTTAGTGACTTACAGGGTACCCGAGAACCTACCCGGAATCGCAGGGTCCGGGTAGGTTCCGGGTAATGATTGCTACGGGTAGGTTCCGGGAAATTTAGGAACCGATATTTTACTGAATAGGGTTCGGGTAGTTCAAAAAAGTTAGGATACCGGACCCGCTCACCCCTAGTTGCTCCTCAGCACGAATAGGTGGAGATGCAACATGGATCCCATCAGTTATTTACTTCCAATAGAGGTACGAGTTGCTGAACATAAATTAACAACCCAAAGGTAATTCTGCAGGAACAGGGTTTTAAAAAACCGAATATGCTCAAAGTACTAGACAGGTAGGAAGTAGTTGAAGTTGGAATTTAATGTCAAGAAGATGATGAAATGTGTTTGTATATTATTCTCTTTCAAAAGCACTGAATTATTGGTCCCCCGTGCTAGACCATTATGTCGCAACAAATGTCTTTGCGACAAAGTAAAATCTTTAACATTATTATACATGGTAAATTACTCCCATGGGTACAACGACCCACACAAGTTTGTCTTTGATACAAGTTTTAGGATACGCACTAAATAATTTTGAATAATATGTTTGAGTTATGAATGACAAATTAAAATAGAAGTGTAACTTCTTGAAAATGATTAATCTTGATCCTATTTGATTATCTCAATAAAGAAAGAAGTCATATCCCACAAAAGTCTTTTGATGTCTCGTTGTATTTCAATCAATTAAACATTTTAGTACATAGTATTATATAACGAATATTTGATTGAATGATAAATAGGTTACCACAACACAAAATACTACAACAAATAAAGAAAATATGTTTATTGTCGTTTTAAATTAATTTGCATGTCTATAGTCATATTCCCGTGTGATGCGTAAATTATCATCCTATTTCAATTAACTCTTACATATGTCCAATAAATTTAAAATAACTAACCATATTATGTAAAATGAGCTCAATGAAAGTAAAGTCTTATTGGTAATGACTATTGCTTTCGAATATAATCAAGGTTTTAACTCTTACATATGTCCAATAAATTTAAAATAACTAACCATATTATGTAAAATGTGTTGGAAATTAGCCTTTGGCGGGGAGATGCGTCCACCCATCTTTGATGAATTAAACACTAGTGTTCCATATGTTGGAGACCTCGTCTCTTTACACATGCATGATCTACGAAGTGAGTAGATGACCGTAGGGCCAAGAATCGTCTAATTTCGTTAAGAAATGAAAGAGATATTGGTCCACGAAGTAAGGTGTTTGAGACATGGAAATGTGGTGTGGGACAAATCTACCACATCGGTGGGAATAGGAAGAATTGCTCTCTATATAAGTCTCTAATTGGTAAAGGGTTTGGGACCAACCAGAGAACTCTGCCAGATGTACAGTTTGATCCCTGAAGTTTCATATGTACAGTTTGGACAAGAATTCTTTCATATGTACAGGTTTGGTCCCCAGAATTTATGGAGACTTTTTCTGTAAATATTGGACTGCATTTTGGAGCATTAACCAGCCATTATTTGGCTGATTAATTCCTCCATTAACAGCCCATTACTTGGGCAGTGAGCAGCCTCTTTCAATGGCCTTAATAGCCATTACTTGGCTGTTTTAATGGCCTCCTTTAAGGGCCATTACAGCCTTGTTTGTGGCTGTTGGACAGCCCCTCCTCTTGCTATATATTGAGCTTCATTTGGCTGGAAAACAGGAAGCAAGAACAGGCCAGAAAACAGACGAAAAAGACTCACAAAACTGACTGAAAAACAGCATAAAAACAGTCACGAAAATACCACAAAACAGTGAGTAAAAATAGTGTGGAAAAACAGTGAGTAAACACCCTCATATACACAAGATATACACTACAGAGACACACTATATACACAGAGACAAAAGAGAAGAGTAGAGAGATACTCTTCCTTCCTATTCCATATCTTCAGCAAGTCGAGTCATATTTGTTTTCTTCGCCAGGCTCAACCTATTGGCTTTGTAGTGTTGAGATTAAAGTGTTGTTTTATCTTGGGAGACTATTGCCCGCTAACGTAAAAGCATATATACGGGGCAATCTTGTCTTAAGGATAGAGGGCTATCCTCGACTCAACACACAACGTTGTAACCATCCAGATTTAGTTGTTTCTTGATTTCAGGTTATCAAGATTCAAGGCACAACAAACTTGCGGCAGTTCTCAACATTGGCTTTGCAAGTTGATCAAGATTCAAGACACAACACACACGCGACAGTTTTGAAGATTGACAATTTATTTATCCTTTCGAACATTTGTAATAGTTATTACTTCCCGTACTGCTCTATAAAGTACCATAGAAATACCAACAAAATGAGCTCAATGAAAGTAAAGTCTTATTCGTAATGAATATTGCTTTCGAATATAATCAAGGTTTGCGTGATTGATAGTAAAATTTAAGTTAATTTCTTGAGTAATTTTTTTTTGGGACATCAATATTGATTCGTAGAGAGTAAAAGTTGGAAGATGTCACTAAGTGATCCATGTTGACTTAGACTCTAAACGAATACGCATATCTCATATGTGAACATAAATTCTTTGATAAAAGTTTTAGTTAATTTCAAAGTTTTAAAAGTCGTAAATAAGCATCTCACATAGTCCAATTAAAGTAAGAAACTTTAAATTTTTGTCTATTTTAATTAAAGTCTTAAGTATTAAAAATATCAGTTTTGTCTAATGTGAAATTTATTTTTCAAAGGTAAAAAAGGTGAATAACATTTCATTAAGAACTTTCTTGCTTTTAATATAGTATAGATTTACTTTTACTGAAAAATAAGGATATTTTATCAACAATAGGCTTCATCTCAGTGAACCACCCTATCTATCTACAGTGTAAGATATGGTACCTTATTAGAGTTAATAAATATTTTAGACAATATTTTAAGATGTTTGAATAAAATATTTTTGCAACATGAGGTATCTTGATTCGATTATATTAAAGGTCTATTAAAAATCAAATTTACTCATTCTTTGTGGCAGATTGGATTTCGCATCTTTATATATTTGCCGGTCTTCCAAATCCTATCATTTTTTCTACAAAGAAAAAAAATCACCCTTACACTGGAAAAAAGAGAAATTTATCACAAAAAAGAAGAAGGTGGTGATGTCTTCATCCGGGCTTGTACAATGATCCCGAAGAGATTTTTCCAACCACGGTCATCTCGGACTCTCTTGATGTCGGGGGTTTTGATAGAAGACGACCAGCTTTTAGCCTCCTCCCCCCGGTGGGATTTTTTGGAGGCCGTTTGAACGGCGAATTCAGTGTCAAAGTGGAAAATTTATGGGAGCATATCGAAGGCTCTAGGTACAATAGTGGCCTGAACTTCATAGGGGTCACCGACGCCGATGGTTTCATTAGACACTAGCGGTGGAGAAGTTGTCGGAGACGATTGCTTGGAAGAAGATCGGGTAGATTTCTTCATGGTGATGAAGGTAAGGAGGTTTAAACATTTGGAGGTATAAAGTTTTGAAGATATGAATGTTTGAAGATTTGAAAGTATGAAGGTTTGAAGGTTTGAAGATTTGAAGATGTGAAGTTTTAAGGATTTGAAGATTTGAGGAAGGTCTGGAGATTGGAAGGTTGATTGCTCGAAGGATTAAAGAAAATTTACCAAAAGGTAAAATTTGAGAAAGGAAAGAAAAGGGGTTTTTATAGGGGACGTGGTCATCATTATGAAATGCTTTGGTTTATGAACCGAAGTGTTGGTTAAATCAGAGAGAGACATGTGTCCGAAGTCGCAGAGTGATAAGTAGTGAGTCAGATTTTGATATTTGCAAACGTTTCGTTTTCCTGCCCATTTTGAAGTAATTTGAAAGAAGCTTGCGAGAGAAGATATCGAAGACGTCATTTCCACTTTCCATCACTTCGGTAAACTTTGATTCGGGAATTGTGAGGACTATCTGTATACGGTAAAAACCGGCATGACACGTGGTGTGGTTTGGGAATGGAAGTCGAAAGAAGTAATAATTTGCACCGGTGGTAAGTTCGGGTGTTGTAGCAAGATCGGGGGTGGCCGAACCAGATGACACCGGGTAGTGATCGAACCTGACAACATCGGGTGAAAGACCGAGGGAGCTCAGTACCTACCCGTTTCGGATATGGCGCTAGCCGTTACTATTTGCTCATTTTTTTATCATTTAATAGCATTTAATGAGGGAGTGATTCTTGGACATAAATGTCTTGTATTGTTAGATATATAAATAGCCCAACTTTAAATACAAGTCACTCCGCTACTACTTAGAGGACGATAGCAAACTATACCATAACGGAAAATGATGTAACATAAAAATAAAAATAACAATAAAAATAATTTGCTTTACAAGATCCAATGATGATATGTAAATATCGATACCCCTTATTTTAGCTTCTGAGATCAGTAATATTCCAAAGAGATTTGTATACGGTCAAAACCGGCACGATACATGGCATGGTTTGAGAATTGAAGTCGAAAGAAGTAATAATTTGCACCGGTGGTAAGTTCGGGTGTTGTAGCAAGACTGGACGGTGGCCGAACCAGATGATACCGGGTAGTGACCAAACCTGGCAACATCGGGTGAAAGACCGAAGGAGCTCAGCTCCTACCTGTTGCGGATATGGCTCCAACAGTTACTATTTGCTCATTAAGTGACCATTTTTATCATTTAATAGCATTTAATGAGGGAGTGATTTTTTGGCATAAATTCCTTGTATTGTTAGCTATATAAAGAGTTCATCCTTCATGTTGGAAGGGCATCTCATTCTCATTGCAGAAACTCGTATAATTACATTCAAAAGTGTTATCGTTTGCTCTTGTTATTAGCTCAGACCCGAAGCAATTAGCTAAGGACCGGACCAAACTTTCATTTCAATTACAATCGAGACTGATGTATTCCATGCTAATTACTTGCTTATTATTTCCATTTCTTGTTTATTGTTAATTATTTATCATAATTATCTGCAAATCTACCCACATATCCTTAAAATCACTTACAAATTCAACTAGACCTTTTTTGGGATAAACAATATCAATGTGTAAATTATACTAATGAATTATGTTGTACTTGCATTTAAGTTGGGTGAGTTTTTGTAGGTTGTTCTTGGACTTGATTATCACAAACTAATAACCAAGATCCCCCATGTCACAAGAGTGCTTCTGCTAAGAAGGTAATGAATTAAAATTTAAGAAAAGTTCTTTCTACTCAAAGTTGGTTTTGTGGCCAAGTGATCATGATCATGTCTGTGATCTGTACTACATTCATGTTGAGTTCTAGCAGGCACACACACACCTTGGACTGTATCCTGAATCTCTATGTCTGGACTGCCATGTGCATCACCTATTTGTTGCATGGTATGCACTGATGGAATACTGGCATTCTATTGATGAACTAAATCATCATAACAGAAATATTCATGTGATTTGATATGATTAATATCATCATCTGTGCCACATTTGAGAGGAAAAATTATCTTCTTGAATACTACATCTCTGCTCATAAAGAAAGTTTTGTTTTCCATGTCATAAAGTTTATGCCCTTTCTGTGCATATCCATAACCAAGAAACACAACTCTTACAGTTCTGAGACTAAACTTATCTTGTTTAGTCAGAACAGTTGCAAAACATAGACAACCTATCACCCTCAAGTGATTAAGTGATAATGTCTTATTGTACAACATCTCATAAGGTGACTTATTCCTTATAACAGTAGAAATAATTTTATTCATGATATACACAACTCCTTCCACACACAGTCCCCAAAACCTATCTGGCAAACCTGCTTGAATCTTTATGGCTCTAGCTGTCTCCAAAATGTGTCTATGTTTCCTTTCCACTGCATAATTTTGTTGTGGTGTGTGTGGACAGGAACTCTCATGCACTACACCATGTTGTATAAACAACTCCTTAAAGTTATGGTTAAAGAATTCAGTGCCATTATCAGATCTTACCCTCTGAATTTTAACTTCAAATTGAGTGTTGGCTTCAACAAATAAATTTTTAAGTAGTGTAAAAACATCAGATTTCAATCTCATCAAGAAAATCCAAGACCATCTGGAGTAATCATCTACAATGGTTAAGCAGTACCTCATTCCATTATATGTTTCAACTTTATAGGGTCCTCATACATCTATATGCAGCAATTGAAATAGTCTTGTTGTTCTACTAGTGCTAACAGGAAATGAGATTCTAGTCTGTCTAGTTAGGGGACATACTTCACAATTATTCAAAACAAAAGTAGCATCATTTTTTAAACATGAAATTTTCCTTAAAACAGTCATAGGCACATGACATATTCTCTAGTGCCAAATGATTGCATCCACCTGCTGGATTATTGAAAGGCATCTACTCAACTCTCCTACTTTATTCTGAGTATCCAAACATAGTATGTACAATCCTTCTTCTTCATTACCAATTCCCCTCACCTTCCCAGATGAGAGATCTTGAAATACACAATATTTTGGAAAGGAAGTAACACTGCAATTAAGTTCATTGGTTACTTTTGACACATACATGAGATTAAATTTGAATGTTGGCACACATAAGAAATTTCTAAGAACATCACCTCCTCCTAGGTGGTAATCACCAACATGTGAGATTCTGGCTGAATCTCATGTATGTAATTGCACTTTTCATGTCCCTTCTATCAAATGATTACTATGTAAATATTTCTGATTACTAATCATATGATTAGTTTCACCTGTATCCACAATCCATTTCAACACTTCTTCTGATTCAAAAATACATTTACTTGCCATGTTTGCACTAACACCAGTGTTGTCCTTGTTATTAAGTAAGTTGAGAAGCTGTTGATGCTGACTAGGTGTGAACTGACTGTGTGAAACTGCAGTTGCAGGCTGTGACTGTATTCTCTGGTTGTGATTGTAATCTGTAAATGACTATGTGTTCTGTGGATGCATCTGTGAGTTAAAATTTGATCCATAACCTTGTCCAAACTGTCGCGCCCGTTTTTTACCTTGCTCGGGTCAAAGCGGAGCACAACGTGTTCGGTGATTCCTGGGTAAAGAATTAAGGATTGAGGAGTCGCCACCTAATTATTTTCTACGGTGAATTAGGACACCTAAATATTAAACTAAATGCTGCAATGTAACTCCAATTTTAAGGTCTGCGAAACTAGTGAGATTCTAGGTAAGAGTTCTTTATTATCCTAAAGGGAAGGGGTTAGGCATCCTTTAAGATCTGCTAACTTACGGTTATCCGGTCAAACTCAGGTTAATTATTGCTAGAAAAAATGCATGATTGAAGCATGAAGTTAAAAGATGTTTGCAAATAATTAATGAAAGAGATGCATTTTTGCACATGTATGCATTTGTGACAATAATAAGGAGAAAAGCAATTCATTTGTAATCCCAAAGGAGTAATTTTTGAAAATCATTTTTAGTTGTACAATTAATAAAATGAATAGAAAATGATCAAAGTTTGTTTTGAAAATTTTAAATATGCATGACGAGCCTAAAATAAATAAACTAGCGGAAAATTCTAAGTTTGAATTAACCGAACCTACAAGTAAAAAAGGCTAGCGACGGGTTTCAAATCTTAAACTACCCTATGAAATAATTCTAAGTTTGCCTATTCTAAGCATTTCAATAGTTACATAAGTGCGATAAATAATATTACAATACAAAGCGGGATAAAAGCTGAATTAAAGAAAGAAATAAAATAAATAAACTCCGAGGAATATTTGTCTTTATTTACTTTAATCCCTACAAGCTGTCAAGAACAAACGGTTAGAAACAGTTAAATACAAATAACTTCATATCTGTATTCGAAACAGTGAATGTTTTTATCACGGAGGGCTCAGACTTAAATTTTGAAAAGAACATTCCAATCACGTCGTGGCTGCAAACATATGACTAATGTGGTTTATTTTGATTGCCTCGCCTACTAAACGTGTTGGTCTCTCGGGTGAAATAGAAAAGATCACTATAATCACGTCGTGGCTGCGAATATATAACTTGTTGGTTATTTCAGTCACCTCGCCTACTAAACATGTTGATCTCGGATGAAATAAAAAGGTTTAAGTCTCATCATTGCCCAGAAGTTATATTTCCGTCTTTACGACTGTGGAGGCCTCAAAATCGACGGATATTTTTCATCGGCCAGTGTAGTATCGTGTTCGAATCAGTAAAATTAAATCGGAACAGCAGCAGCAGTAGGCAGTAAAACAGAGGCAGAAAAACAATTTCCGAAAATGACGCGGTGTTTAGTTTAAAACAGTAAAACAGTAGAACAGTAATTTGGAACCGAGCAGTGAACTGAAAATAGAAAGCAGTACCCGAAAAGACGCGATATTTATTCAAAACAGTAAAAACAGTAAAACAGTGATATCCGTGGCAAAGATATTTAAAACAGTAAATTGAAAAACAGTAATCTGAAACCGAGCAATGAACTGAAACAGAAAAACAGCACCCGAGCAGGCGCAATATTTGTTTTAAAAAAAACAGTAAAACAGTAAGATATCCGTTGCCCGGATACTTAAAACAGTGCTAAAAAAATAGAGAAACGAAACGAAAGAAAAGCACGGCTTCGAAGTTAATTTCATCGGTCTTAATGCAATATTAATAAAACAATAAAACAGTAAAAGAAACAAGCAGTGAGCAATTAAAGTATCCGACCCAAATTCTGAAATGTTGGAACCGAAACAGGATTAAGAAGTATTTATGGAAAAATCCGACCCGGATCATCAACAGTGACCCGAATGAAATCAGAAATTCAGATTTTTTAGATAACCAGCAATAGATATGAAAAAAATGCCATAATCTGGGAATATGCCAAAACCGGGTGAACTCGACCCGAATAAGATTTTTTTATATTTTTTATTTTTTCAGATGACCAATATACAAGACATGAAATGCAAGAGATTTGAAAAATCCACACCGTCGATCTGACCCGGATCGACCAATTCGATTGGAGATCCAACCCGACATCGAATAATTCCATCAATTTCAGATAACCAATAACAACAGCAGCAACAATGCAATAAAATTTGGAAAATCCAAACCGGGTCGACCCGACCCTAATTGGAGATTCAACCCGACATCAAATAATTCCATCAATTTCAGATAACCAATAACAACAACAGCAACAATGCGAGAAATTTGGAAATTCAAACCGGTCGAGTCAAGAATCCGACCAATTGGAGATTCAACCGACATCAAATAATTCCATCAATTCCAGATAACCAATAATAACAACAAAGAACAATGCAAGAAAATTTGGAAATTCAAACCGTCGATCGACCGGTCAAGAATCGACCGAATTGAGATTCAACCCGACATCAAATAATTCCATCAATTCCGGATAACCAACATACGAAATATGAAATGCAAGAATTCTAAAATATTACTCAAATCGGTCGACTGTCGATGACTTGACCCGAATCGGAAGCTCAACCTGAAATCAAATATTCACCAATTTCAGCTAACCAACATACAGAAATACGAAAATGCAATAATTCTAAAAAAAACATATCCAATTCGGGTCGACCCGGGTCGGGTCGACCCCACCCGAAATCAATGAAGAACAACAACAAAAACGCAAGCATATTTTCGGATTCGGTTTACAAAGCCAAATAGAAGTATTTAAAACCCAAGTTCAAGAACGAAACTCACCTCTTTTCTTTCGAATCTTGGACCTATTTTCGGACTTGTATCTTGAACAACCAAAGAAGGCAAATGCTTAAAATCAAGAACACAACAAATATTTTATATATGGAATTGTCTTCCGAAAAAATCCTCTGAAAAATCCTTTGAAAATCCTCTCCAAAATCCCCCCCAAAGTAGAACAAAAAAGGGGGTATTTATAGGAAATGAATTGCAAATAAATTGGAAAAGACGGGACAAAATTGGGTGTCAACAGATGCCCCTCTTTGGCCGGAAATGATGAAAGAATTTTCGGACAAAGAAGTTGACCGAGTAGCCAATTTTGTTCTGATCATCGGGACTCGAAGGAACGATTAGGGATGTATGGGTAGAAATAAGATCCCAAGGGGAGAGAAGTTATTGAAAAAGTTGGTGCAGATTCAAGAAATATTGCCAAGTGTCGAGTTATGATGACACTAGTCGCAGATGCGAGAAATTGTTGGGGAAGAGCGGATCGACGTTCGAAGTAGGTCGTTGACCAAAATTGCCTCGGTTCGCCGTAAGAGATAGTTCCACGTTGTGATGAAGTTCCTGCAAATAAAAACTCCTGCAAACTAAAGTTTAAGATATAATTAGTGTATAACTGCTGAGGAAAAATTATAGAGAATATAACTTGTAAATACCCGCATTAGGAGGTGGGCGTCTGACTGAAATTAAAATACCCGCATTATAAGGTGGGCGCCTGACTGAAATTAAAATACCCGCATTATGAGGTGGGCGCCTGACTGAAATTAAAATACCCGCATTATAAGGTGGGCGCCTGAAATGACGTCGTTGGATTGACGTGTTGTGTTGAAGACGTCGTTGTAATATTATCGACGTCGTTGTAATGATGTAAAAGACAGTTGTTATCTTTGCTGTAACGCCGAGGGCGTTGTTGTAATCTTGTTTTGCTGTAAAGATAATTGTTGTCAAGACGTCGTTGTAATGATATTGACGTCATTGTAATCTCAGAAAATAAATGTTGTCGCGTAAGACGCCGTTCGCGTAGGGCGTGTTGTTGATGACGCCGTTGTATGGGCGCGTTGCTGATGACATCATTGTAATGCTATTGATGTCGTTGTAATGCTGTAAAAGATAGTTGTTTTGCAGAAGATGACATTGCGTAGGCGTGTTGTTGATGACGCCGTTGTATGGGCGCGTTGTTGATGACGCTGTTGTATGGGCGTGTTGCTGATGACATCATTGTAATGTTGTTGATGTCGTTGTTGTAAGCATGTAATGCTGGGGTCGTCGTTGTATCGACGTGTTGTGTTGAAGACGTCATTGTGATGACGTTGTTGCAAGAATGTAATGCTGTAAAAGATAATTGCTTTGCAGAAGACGCAATTGCGTAGGCGTGTTGTTCATGACGCCGTTGTATGGGCGCGTTGTTGATGACGCCGTTGTATGGGCGTGTTGCTGATGACATCATTATAATGTTGTTGATGTCGTTATTGTAAGAATGTAACGCTGATGTCGTCGTTGTATCGACGTATTGTGTTGAAGACGTCATTGTGATGACGTTGTTGCAAGAATGTAATGCTGATGACGTTGTTGCAAGAATGTAATGCTGTAAAAGATAATTGATGTGTCGCGATACGCCGATGACGCGTTGTTGTAATGTTGTTGTGCTGTAAAAAATAGTTGTTGAGCTGAAGACGTCATTGTAATGTTGTTGACGTCATTGTAATGCTGTAAAAAATAGATGTCGTGCTGCCATAACGTCGTGGACGTTGTTGTAATGTTGTTCTGTTGTAAAAGATGTATGTGAGCTGAAGACGTCATTGTAATGTTGTTGACGTCATTGGAATGCTGTAAAAAATAGATGTCGTGCTGTTGTAACGTCGTGGACGTTGTTGTAATGTTGTTGTGCTGTAAAAGATGTAAGTGACGTCCTTGCCGTCAGTTTGCTGTAATATGGTTCCACGTTGTGCTGAATCTTCTGCCGATTCAAACTCATGTGGACTGTGAATTGAAATGTCCTCCTAGCACGGGCGAAAATGTGATGCGACGTCTTTGCCGTCGGGTTTGCTGTGTTGTCGTTCCTTGTAATTCGAAATAACATCTTTGTGCAGACATAATAGTCGGGACCCTGTAGGTCAAGATGATGTCTTTGTACAAATGCAAAACAGGGGGCGTGATCCTTGTAGTGAGCCATGATGCAGAAATTCTCTGTGAATTTGATCATAAGTGATGTGGCTTCCCTGCTTTTTCAACCTGAAGAACTTGTACTCAAAGAAAATTTGTGAGTTCGGGGGAGGGGCGGTTGATTCGCGTTGACTTTGTAGCTTTGGCTTTTGATAGTTGCATGTCCTGCTGATTCGGACCTGTAGCCCCTGTCTAGTTCCCAGTCTTGGCTAACCGCTAATGGAAACATTTGTTGAAAATAATTTGTTTATGAGAAAGTAGGCATATCAATAAAAAGTTCTTGTCGAACTCTAATGAAAATTTTTGTTGAAAATAATTTGCTTATGAGAAAGTATGCATATCAGTAAAAGTTTTTGCCGAATTCTAATGAAAATATTTGTTGAAAATAATTCGCTTATGAGAAAGTATGCATATCAGTAAAAGTTCATGCCGAACTCTAATGAAAATATTTGTTGAAAATAATTCGCTTATGAGAAAGTAGGCATATATGTAAAAAGTTCTGTCGAGCAGTGACATGCGGTGAAACAAAGCAAATGTCTTATCCAAAATCCTTCTTCTGGCTGAAGACTTAGTTTGCTGATGCTTTTCCATGTTTATCGGCGTCCTCTGGCAGTGAACCCTTAATAATGCCCCAGTTTCCGATATGTGAGGATGATGAACTTTCGAACGGACAACCGAGTCTTGTCCTATCAGGGTGATCAGATGGGTGCATTTTGTCATATGTGATATAAAGGAGAAAATATTTCCTAATGGTGGGACCGAAGCTGATTTAGGCCGCCTACGTATCCCCATGAGGGAATCAGGTCATGACGTAGTTCATTACAAGCAAAGGAGATTGTAAGGGTTTTTCTAAAGATGGGACCGAAGCCGATGTGGCCGCCTACGTATCCCGCCGAGGGAATCAGGTCATGACGTAGTTCAGGGCCATAGAAAAATCCTAAATGTAGTATTTTTTCACCGCATCTGCGTTGATAGCTTTTGGCCAAACTTCATCGTCCATTTCAGCTAGGATTAGTGTCCTTCCAATCAACATTTGGTGAACCGTGTAAGGCCCTTGCCAATTCGATTTTTCCTTTGGCTTCATCTTGGTGTAGGAATATGCGTTTTGACACCAACTGCCCCGGTTTGAAAATCATTGGCTTTACCTTCTTGTTTGAAAGCTTTGGTCCTTCTGTTATGATAAAGTTGCCCCGGACAACTGTGTTCATCATCCTCTCTGTATATGATTTTGTATCCACTTGGCTGCGAAAGGTATAGCATTGCCCTAGCAGAAGTCCTGATCGTAGTGTGGTAGCCCAAGAGTACAAATGGCAAACGTCCGTGCCAATGCTTGTAACTATCAACCATCTTGATGTTTCATCCAAATCTGGCTTTGACTTATTCCAAAAAATGCCCCAATTCTTCCGGTTGTGAGTCTTCCTCATATTCTCCGAAGTCTTGCTCGTTGTTTGGGATTTTGTTTGCTTGTTTCATTATATGTCACATGTTATCGATAAATTTATTAGTTTGCATGATGAAAAAGAAAATTATTAAACAAAACAGATTTTAAAATAGCAAAAGCAATGCGGATTTGTCATTTTAAGCTTTCAAAAGGTGGAGGAAAAATACATTAAAATGCATAAATGCGATTCAGGCCTCAATTTAAATCGCGTTGTTTTCATTAAGTTAGCACTAATACAATTTGGGTAGGCATGATTGGAAAATAAAGATGGGGTGCTCCGCCAGTTTTAGTCAACACGAATCAACCTTTGGGGAAATAAATAAGGCAAAATGAAACTCCTGAAAAATGAAGAAAACCAAATTAGTATGAGGTGAGTAATTATTGATTTAAATAATATACACAGAGTGGAAAGCAGTAGAAAATAGCAAGCAAATTGTATATGCGCGTCCTAATATACATGGGGCCTCTCTTATGCCAGAGGTAGGCCTAAACGCCAGATATGCGGGATTACGACAAGTTTGATCCAAGCTGCTAAACTGCAATGCTTTGTCGGAAATTAGACAAAATGAATGTACATTTTCCAATTTCAGCATGTCATGATTAGTCTTGGATTAGTCTATCCTTATCACGCTACACATAATATGCTGATTGGTCGTTGGGTTGTGAGACCCGTCGACAATTTGGTGGTTTTCTTAATTGTGGGGTTGATGCCAAGGATCAACCCACCTAAGATGTATGTATGCATGACTTAAAATAAATGGTGGTATAGCTCTATCCTAAATTTTCTAAGATTTGGTTGTCTAGACACAAGGTTCCCGAGCGGACTACTCGAGTGAGAAGGCTACGCGGCCACCGGATGGTCCGGTCACTCTGCGCATACGCCAACTCTCCTAAAATTTGGTAGATAGAAAGAAATTTGCGGGTGCGCAAAACACACCTCGCGTGTAGTGTGTGATAGTGTCAATTTTCCAGAGTGGAAGAAATATGAGTGAAATGCCAATTTAAAGAAAGCAGTAAGAGAATATAATAATTTAAGCAGTTTATGCTAAATCTCATAAATGGAACATATCAAAGCATTAAATCAAATAAGGAACAAAAGTAAAGCAATAATTAATCCAAACTTGTTATGGTTAAGAACCTGAAATATTCCCCAGCGGAGTCGCCATGCTGTCGCGCCCGTTTTTGACCTTGCTCGGGTCAAAGCGGAGCACAACGTGTTCGGTGATTCCTGGGTAAAGAATTAAGGATTGAGGAGTCGCCACCTAATTATTTTCTACGGTGAATTAGGACACCTAAATATTAAACTAAATGCTGCAATGTAACTCCAATTTTAAGGTCTGCGAAACTAGTGAGATTCTAGGTAAGGGTTCTTTATTATCCTAAAGGGAAGGGGTTAGACATCCTTTAAGATCCGCTAACTTGCGGTTATCCGGTCAAACTCAGGTTAATTATTGCTAGAAAAAATGCATGATTGAAGCATGAAGTTAAAAGATGTTTGCAAATAATTAATGAAAGAGATGCATTTTTGCACATGTATGCATTTGTGACAATAATAAGGAGAAAAGCAATTCATTTGTAATCCCAAAGGAGTAATTTTTGAAAATCATTTTTAGTTGTACAATTAATAAAATGAATAGAAAATGATCAAAGTTTGTTTTGAAAATTTTAAATATGCATGACGAGCCTAAAATAAATAAACTAGCGGAAAATTCTAAGTTTGAATTAACCGAACCTACAAGTAAAAAAGGCTAGCGACGGGTTTCAAATCTTAAACTACCCTATGAAATAATTCTAAGTTTGCCTATTCTAAGCATTTCAATAATTACATAAGTGCGATAAATAATATTACAATACAAAGCGGGATAAAAGCTGAATTAAAGAAAGAAATAAAATAAATAAACTCCGAGGAATATTTGTCTTTATTTACTTTAATCCCTACAAGTCATCAAGAACAAACGGTTAGGAAAGTTAAATACAAATAACTTCATATCTCGTATTCAAAAAGTTGAATGTTTTTATCACGGAGGGCTCGGACTTAAATTTTGAAAAGAACATTCCAATCACGCCGTGGCTGCAAACATATGACTAATGTGGTTTATTTTGATTGCCTCGCCTACTAAACGTGTTGGTCTCTCGGGTGAAATAGAAAAGATCACTATAATCACGTCGTAGTCGCGAATATATAACTTGTTGGTTATTTAGTCACCTCGCCTACTAAACATGTTGATCTCGGATGAAATAAAAAGGTTTAAGTCTCATCATTGCCCGAAGTTATATTTCCGCTTCTACGATCATGGAGGCCTCAAAATCGACGGATATTTTTCATCGGCCAGTGTAGTATCGTGTTCGAATCAAGAAATTAAATCAAAACAAGATGGCAGCGATGGCGATAAAGCAGGCGTAAAAACAATTTCCGAAAATGACGGTGTTTAGTTTAAAACAAGAAACAAAGAGAACAAAGAATTTGGAACCGAGCAAGGAACTAAAGTAGAAAGCGATGACTAAAAGACGCGATATTTATTCAAAACAGTAAAAACAGTAAAACAGTGATATCCGTGGCAAAGATATTTAAAACAGTAAATTGAAAAACAGTAATCTGAAACCGAGCAATGAACTGAAACAGAAAAACAGCACCCGAGCAGGCGCAATATTTGTTTTAAAAAAAAACAGTAAAACAGTAAAACAGTAAGATATCCGTTGCCCGGATACTTAAAACAGTGCTAAAAAAAATAGAGAAACGAAACGAAAGAAAAGCGCGGCTTCGAAGTTAATTTCATCGGTCTTAATGCAATATTAATAAAACAATAAAACAGTAAAAGAAACGAGCAGTGAGCAATTAAAGTATCCGACCCAAATTTTGAAATGTTGGAACCGAAACAGGATTAAGAAGTATTTATGGAAAAATCCGACTCGGATCATCAACAGTGACCCGAATGAAATCAGAAATTAGATTTTTTAGATAACCAGCAACAGATATGAAAAAAATGCCATAATCTGGGAATATGCCAAAACCGGGTCAACCCGACCCGAATCAAATTTTTTTATATTTTTTATTTTTCAGATGACCAATATACAAGACATGAAATACAAGAGATTTGAAAAATCCAAACCGGGTCGACAGGCCGGATCGATGTTTGACCCAGATTGGAGATTCACCCCCACAACGAATAATTCCATCAATTTCAGATAACCAATAACAACAGCAGCAACAATGCAATAAAATTTGGAAAATCCAAACCGGGTCGACCCGACCCTAATTGGAGATTCAACCCGACATCAAATAATTCCATCAATTTCAGATAACCAATAACAACAACATCAACAATGCGAGAAATTTGGAAATTCAAACCGGGTCGACCCGACCCGGGTCAGTAACCCGACCCGAATTGGAGATTCAACCTGACATCAAATAATTCCATCAATTCCAGATAACCAATAATAACAACAGCAACAATGCAAGAAAATTTGGAAATTCAAACCGGGTCGACCCGACCCGGGTCAGTAACTCGACCCGAATTGGAGATTCAATCGGACATCAAATAATTCCATCAATTCCAGATAACCAACATACAAAAATATGAAATGCAAGAATTTTGAAAATGTTACTCAAACCGGGTCGACCCGACCCGGGTCAGTGACCCGACCCGAATCGGAAGCTAAACCCGAAATCAAATATTCACCAATTTCAGATAACCAACATACATAAATATGAAAATGCAATAATTATAAAAAAAACATATCCAATTCGGGTCGACCCGACCCGAAATCAATGAAGAACAACAACAAAAACGCAAGCAGATTTTCGGATTCGGTTTACAAAGCCAAATAGAAGTATTTAAAACCCAAGTTCAAGAACGAAACTCACCTCTTTTCTTTCGAATCTTGGACCTATTTTCGGACTTGTATCTTGAACAACCAAAGAAGGCAAATGCTTAAAATCAAGAACACAACAAATATTTTATATATGGAATTGTCTTCCGAAAAAATCCTCTGAAAAATCCTTTGAAAATCCTCTCCAAAATCCCCCCCAAAGTAGAACAAAAAAAGGGGTATTTATAGGTGTATCCCCCCCCCCCAAGAACGAGTTTGAAATTTGAATTAAAGGCAAAAAATTCTGAATTTTGGAAGCGGATTTTAGGGGTTTGGGTATGGTGAAGTGATGGGAGGGGTGTGGTGGTGTCAGGGTTGGTGGCAGGGAGTTGGTGGTGGCAGGGGTATGGGGAGGCGAGGGGGGGGTAGGGGTGTAGGGTGGCGGCGGTTGAAGGGTTTTTAGGTTTAGGTTTTCTTTTTTTTTTATTTTGTTTTTGTTTTGGGTTTGGGGTTTAAATGGGGAAGATGGGTGATGGGTCGGTAAGTTGGGCCATCTTAAATGGGGTGGGCCGTCGAGTGGGCTGCGGGTTGAGAGGGAGTTGGGCTGGGGCGACGGGAATTGGGGGAAATAAAGGGGAAATGGGTATTTAATTGGGGAGTTTGGTTTTGGGCTTGTTTTGGTGTGGGCCGGAAAGTGGGGGGTTTGTTTTGTTTTGTGGGTTTTGAATGGGTGATGAAATTGTTTTGGGTTTAAAAAATATAAAAGGGGTTTAACATTAAAAAAAAAAATTGTTTTGTAAAAGATGTGAATTATTTAAAATAATAAAATATAATATTTGTGAAATGTGTAATGCTTAAATAAAAAATGGAAATACGATGCAATTTTGCGAGAATAAAATAACATAGAATTTTCGGATAAAACTTATGATTATGATAAAAATGCAAATGATAGTAAAAAATGTGAATAATAATAATAATAAGAGAATAATATATATATATATATATATATATATAATATATATATATATATACGCATGTATGTATATAGATTAAAATTGTTTTGAGTTGTTAAAAAATATTTAAAATTGCAAATAAATTGGAAAAGACGGGACAAAATTGGGTGTCAACACAAACTATTGCTTCTATAGGTGTTTCATGTCATGCTGATGATATTGTACTCCAATTTTTTGTCCAGTATCTTCAAATGACAAGTTTCCTCATGTCACTACATATGCTTTCTTGGCCTTGCTTTTGAAGTTATTAGGATACATATTAACCTTATAGCAATCATTCTGTGTATGTCCAGTTTTGTGACAAAAATCACATTTCATCAACTTGAAACAGTCCACCTTTAAATGGTCTCTCATATGACAGAAGTCACAGAGGACATTGGAATTGTATGGTTTCTTCTGTTTCAGACCTTCACTTCTATTTGTACCATTTCCATTCTTGGCTGTGAACATAGCAGATGACTCCATTGACTCCTGCATTATCCTGCTTGTCACTGAAGCTATTCTATGACTTTCTTCCTGATTGATCATTGCATATACTTGGTTCAAGCTAGGTATCTACTGCATCATGATTATCTGGCTCATGGTCTGACTGTAACTTTCATTCAGTCCCATTAGGAACTACATCATTCTTTGGTATTGCAAATGGTCAATAAAATCCTTGGATTTTGAACAACATGCTGGAGGTGGGATGATGGAATCATACTCATCCCAGAGATCCTTAAGTCTAGAGTAATACATTGAGACTGACAGTGTTTCCTGCCTCATTGTGAATATCTCCTTGTGTAATTAAAATGCTCTGGAACTGTTTATCTTGTCGAATCTTTCCCTCAATTCTTCCCATATACTGTATGAATCTGAGTTGAATAACATCCCACTAAGTAAGTTTTTACTTACACTCCCCATCAACTAAGACACCACAATTGCATTGCACCTATCCCACAAACTTGCCAAATCTCCATGAAAAGCTTCTCTTTTCATTGTTCCATCAATGAATCCCATTTTGTTCTTTCCCAACAGAGCCAATTTTATAGCTTTACTCCATAATGTGTAATTGTCTATTCCACTCAATACGATTCCAACAAATAGTGATCCATGTGCATCTGATGGAAAGAGGTATAGAGGATGATTATGATCAATGTTTATTGTCATTGTTGCGACCTCATTGATCAAATCTTCTCCATTATTTCCCATCGTTCCTTGCATGTGATTCTCCAATCTACGATTACAATCGCAATCCACTGATTCACAGAAATCTACTAATTTCTGTTTCGATTGAGCTTAGATTCACCAGCTTTAGCTTCTCGATCCCAAAGATCTAGTGATCAATGCACAGATTCTTCGAATTCTTCTTTGCATGCGACAGAATCCCTTCGATCTGTGTTGATTCACCCTCGCTCTGATACCATGTGAATGTTACTGTTTTATTGAAGAACAAACACAGATCAAATGGCACGAACAATCATTATCAGCTGTGTAATGCTCTAAAGCAGTACTGAAGGAAGAGAAGTGAAGATGAAGTCGAATGCAGTAGCAACAACACAAATTTGAGATTAGAAAAAAAATCTTCTCATTTACAATTGAGAGAGTACAATGATATTTATACACATTTACATATCTAGAACCTTCCATTAATTACATCTAACTAACCATGCAACTAATTAACCACCACTCTAACAAACTCAACTAACTAGATGGCAATTATCCAATGCATTGCCACTCATGGTACTATGATGCACTTACCTAACTCTTGCACACTCCTCAGCACGAATAGGTCGAGATGCAACGGGGATCCCATCAGTTATTTACTTCCAATAGAGGTACGAGTTGCTGAACATAAATTAACAACCCAAAGGTAATTCTGCAGGAACAGGGTTTTTAAAAACCGAATATGCTCAAAGTACTAGACAGATAGAAAGTAGTTGAAGTTGGAATTTAATGTCAAGAAGATGATGAAATGTGTTTGTATATTATTCTCTTTCAAAAGCACTGAATTATTGGTCCCCCGTGCTAGACCATTTATGTCGCAACAAATGTCAAAGTAAAATCTTTAACATTATTATATGTGGTAAATTACTCCATGGGTACAACGACCCACACAAGTTTGTCTTCGATACAAGTTTTAGGATACGCACTAAATAATTTTAATTAATATGTTTGAGTTATGAATGACAAATTAAAATAAAAGTGTAAGTTCTTGAAAATGATTAATGTTGATCCAATTTGATTATCTCAATAAAGAAAGAAGTCATATCCCACAAAAGTCTTTTGATGTCTCGTTGTATTTTAATCAATTAAACATTTTTGTACATAGTATTATATAACGAATATTTAATTAAATGATAAATATGTTACCACAACACAAAATACTACAACAAATACAAAAAATATGTTTATTGTCGTTTTAAATTAATTTGCATGTCTATAGTCATATTCCCGTGTGATGCGTAAATAATCATCCTATTTCAATTAACTCTTACATATGTCCAATAAATTTAAAATAACTAACCATATTATGTAAAATGAGCTCAATGAAAGTAAAGTCTTATTGGTAATGACTATTGCTTTCGAATATAATCAAGGTTTGCGTGATTGATAGTAAAATTTAAGCTAATTTCTTGAGTAATTGTTTTTTGGGACATCAATATTGATTCGTAGAGAGTAAAAGTTGGAAGATGTCACTAAATGATCCATGTTGACTTAGACTCTAAACGAATACACATATCTCATATGTGAACATAAATTCTTTAATAAAAGTTTTGGTTAATTTTGACAGAACCCGTGTATATACGTTTATATACACGGTATATCAAACCAACAATATTTAGGTTACTTACCATAATTTGTAGAATTCTTGTACACGTGTAATTATGATATTAGTAGTATAGTAGGAATATGATTTTCCATATTTAGAGATTGTAAATTGTATATATAGACCTCTTCATTAATGAAAATAATCAAGGGATTATATTCTTTTAGGGTATCAGAAGTCTAGGGAAAAATATCTTCTCCCAAACACCTTATGCAGCCCTCTTCATTCTCAGAAACCGAGAAGCAGGCCTACAACCAGGCTTTTTTCTCTCCCAAATTTTTTCTTCCGAATCCCTCATTCTCCTCTTGTTCTTTCATCATGTCTACCTCAAAGAACACGTTTCATCCTGCCCTTACAGTTTCCAACATCAAGAACCACATCCATATCTTTCTTGAGATGGAAAACGTCCAATACGCGATGTGGGCGAAATTATTCAAAGTTCACGCATGCTCACATCAAGTCCTTCATCACATCATTCCCGCGGATACAGACAATGAGAAGGTGCCTACCGCCGATGATGACCCCACGTTATGGACGACTCTTGATGCTATCGTACTCCAGTGGATATATTCCACTATCTCTACGGACCTTTTACAGATGATTATTGAACCCGACACCACGACGATAGAAACTTGGAATAGGGTGCATGATATATTCCAAGATAACAAAAAATTCACGTGCTGTCATTCTTGAGCAGTAATTTTTCCATGTCAATATGGAGGATTTTCTGAATATCTCAGCCTATTGTAAACGGCTGAAGGAATTGGCGGATTAACTCAGGAACGTTGGTGCGCCCGTCACCAATGATCGTCTTGTTTTTCAGATGGTTGCAGGCCTATCTGAGGCTTATAATGGCATTGGGACACTTCTTCGTTAGAGTAATCCTCTTCCACCGTTCTACCGGGCCCATTCCATGCTCACATTAGAAGAGGCCAGCTCGGCTAAGAAGGCGACTACCAGAGCTAATTTCGTCATGATGGCCACGTCCGATGACCCTCACTCATTTTCGGATAATTCTAACCAAAACTGTAACAATGGTGGTGGCAAAAAGGGTCAAAATCGGAAAAATAGTGGCAAGAACTGCAGCAGTGGTGGAGGGCCATGGCATTGGTCGAAGCAGTGGCGGTAGTGGCAGACATGGTGGCAGTGGGCCGGCTGGGCCGCAGCACTACTGGTCGCAGCCTTGGGCCAATGCACAGTGGTTGTAGGGCTGCTGGGCAAATGGCCAGTGGCCCAACTCAATTTTTCCTTATTTTCCAGGGTATCCGGCCATTGGGCGGTGGCGATGAGGCCCAATTCGCTTCCAAAGATTCCCGGCCAGGCAATGGCCGGGCTTTGGCAAAGAGCATTCACTGCGGCCCGCTGGTCCGACACCTACGGATATTAAGGCCGCGATGCATACACTTGGATTAAATCCGCCGGAAGCAAATTGGTACATGGACACCGACGCCACTTCTCATATGACGTCCGCGCCAGGTAATCTCTCATCTTATTTTAATCTGAGCAAAAATCATGCCATAATTGTTAGTAATGGCAATTCTATTCCAATTCGTGGTTATGGTCACACAAATTTGTATCCCCCCCACATCCACCTCTCGTCCTAAAAAATGTCTTTCATGCCCCTCACTTAATTAAAAATTTGGTGTCTGTTCGAAAATTCACAACTGATAATTGGATTTCTGTTAACTTTGACCCTTTTGAATTTTCTGTGAAGGATTTCACGACGGGGATACTTCTAATGAGATGTAATAGTCGGGGAGAGCTTTATCCAATCACCACCACAACCATTTCCATGAGTCAAGCCACACCATCAACATTTGCTGCTCTCGCTCCTTACTTTTGGCATGCTCGTTTGGGTCATCCGGGGGCGTCTATTATTTCTTCTCTTAAAAATAATAATTTTATTGATTGTAAGAGTACGCGTAGTGCTCAAATTTTTCCTTCTTGTCCGCTAGGAAAACATGTTCGATTACCATTTGTAGCCTCTAATTCTAATACATTGATGCCTTTTGACATTATTCATAGTGATTTATGGACATCTCCTGGTTTGAGCTCTTTGGGCCATCATTATTATGTGTTATTCTCGGATGATTATTTTAATTTTTTGTGGACCTTTCCTTTATCTAAGAAGTCTCAAGTTTTTTCTACTTTCTTAAAATTTAGAGCATTCATCTGTACCCAATTTAAACAGAAAATTAAAAACATTCAATGTGATAATGGTAGAGAATATGATAATGAGTTGTTTCGGGAATTTTGTGACACTAATGGAATATTTTTTCGGTTTTCTTGTCCTCATACATCCTCACAAAATGGGAAGGCTGAAAGAAAAATTCGTACCATTAATAATATTGTCTGAACCTTACTAGCCCATGCTTCATTACCTCATTTTTGGTATCATGCTTTACAAATGACTACTTACCTTCTTAACATACTTTCTAGCAAAGGTTTAGCATATCAATCACCCCTTAAAATTCTTTATCACAAAGACCCCTCGTATTCTCATATTAGGGTGTTTGGATGTTTATGCTATCCACTTTTTCCGTCCACTACAATTAACAAACTTCAAACTCGTTCTACCGCTTGTGTATTTTTGGGTTTTACATCTAATCATCGTGGTTACAAATATTTTGATTTATCTTCGAATAAAATAATAATTAGTCGCCATGTTATTTTTTATGAAACCCAATTTCCGTTTGCTAAATTGTCTAAATCTGTGTCTAGTACTTATAATTTTTTGGATGATGGACTCTCACCGTATGTTGTACATCACCTAGCCCAACAGACCAGTGATCCGGTTCTGCCAGTAGGCCCATTGTATGCTGGCCCAAATGGTCAAAATACTGCCTCTATTTCTCGGCCAGCAGGCCCACTGCCTGCTGGTCCAATAAATTCTGCTCCTCGTTCGTTGTCTCGGCCAGCAGGCCCACTGCTTGCTGGACAGTCCAGACCAGACCCACAGCCAACTCCAAACCCGTCCCCTACTACTTCGAGTCAAGGGCCCGTTACTCATAGCCAATGGGGTATATTTAAACTTAAATGACATTTTAATCTAAATTCTAATATCACAAAATCACCCCTACCACGTAACTCAGTGTCTGCCCTTCATGACCCGAATTGGAAAATGGTCATGGATGATGTATATAATGCTCTTATTGAAAATAAGATGTGGGAGTTGGTGCCCCGTCCTCCTGGTGTCAATATTATTCATTCTATGTGGATTTTCACTCATAAGAAAAATTATGACAGTTCTTTTGAGAGGCATAAGACTCGTCTTGTAGGGATGGTAAAACTCAACAGGTTGGCGTGAATTGTGGAGAGACATTTAGTCAGGTGTTCAAACCATCTATCATTCACACTGTTCTCAGTCTAGCTCTCTCGAAAGCATGACCCATTCATCAGCTGGAAGTGAAAAATTCTTTCTTACATGGTGATCTTAAGGAGACAGTCTACATGCATAAGCCTTTGGAATTTAGGGACCCCAATTATCCTCATCATGTCTGTTTGCTGAAAAAGTCCTTGTATGGGCTTAAGCAGCCCCCACGGGCTTGATATAAGAGGTTTACAGATTTTGTGTCTACTATCGGGTTTTCTCACAGCATATTTGATCACTCTCTTTTCATCTATCGTTGTGGTACTTCTCTGGCATACATTCTGTTATATGTGGATGATATTATTTTGACTACCTCTTCTGAAAATCTGCACAATTCTATCATGACCCTTCTAAGTTCAGAGTTTGCTATGAAAGACTTAGGACCCTTGAGCTATTTTTTGGGTATCGTTGTCACTCGTCATGCAGGTGGTCTATTTCTATCACAGAAAAAATATGCAACTGAGATCATTGAGAGAGCTACCATGTCATCTTGTAAGTCCTCGGCTACTCCGGTTGATACCAAACCGAAGTTGAGTGCTCATACTAGCACACCATAGGAGGATCCCACCCACTATCGCAGTTTTGTATGGGCTCTTCAGTATCTTGCCTTCACGAGAATATATATTACTTATGCAGTCCAGCAGGTTTGTTTATTCATGTATGATCTGAGGGTTAAGCACATGCATGCGCTAAAACATATTATACGATACATACATGACACACTTGATTATGGTTTGCATTTATATCCATTTTTCATCTCTACTCTGGTGTCTTATACAAATGCTGATTGGGGTAGATGTCCAGATACCAAGCGTTCGACCTCTGGTTATTGTATGTTTCTGGGTGACAACTTGGTTTCTTGGTCAGCGAAATGTCAGGCTACTTTATCGCGATCCAGTGCTAAGGCCGAGTATCGAGGGGTATCCAATATGGTGTCTGAGTCATGTTGGCTACGTAATCTTCTATTAGAGCTACACTTTTTGATTCAGAAATCTACTTTGGTTTACTGTGATAATGTCAGTGCAGTCTATCTCTCTGGAAATCCGGTCCAACATCAGCGCACTAAACATATCGAGATGGATATTCACTTTGTTTGAGAAAAGGTAGCTCGTGGACAAGTACGTGTCTTGCATGTCCCTTCAAGGTACCAAATTGTTGACATCTTTACTAAGGGTCTTCCCTTGGTTCTGTTTGAAGATTTTAAGGACAGTCTCAACGTACGACAATCACCCGCTATGACTGCGGGGGTGTGACAGAACTCGTGTATATATTTTTATATACACGGTATACCAAACCAACAATATTTAGGTTACTTACCATAATTTGTAGAATTCTTGTACAAGTGTAATTATGTTATTAGTAGTACAGTAGGAATATGATTTTTCATATTTAGAAATTGTAAATTATATATATAGACCTCTTCATTAATGAAAATAATCAATAGATTATATTCTTTCCAATTTCATAGTCTTAAAAGTCGTGAATAAGCATCTCACATTGTTCAATTAAAGTAAGAAATTTAAATTTTAGTCTATTGTTGATAAAATATCTTTATTTTTCAGTAAAAAATCTATATTATATTAAAAGCAGGAAAATTCTTAATTAAATATTATTCACCTTTTTTACCTTTTAAAAATAAATTTCATATTAGACAAAATTGATATTATACCAATTTCTGGGGGATCTTTTCATCATCTAGTAACCCTGAAGAGGGTAGGAATATAGATGGTATATTAATAAAATTTTATCTAAGTTTATCAAATAATAAACATGTAGTAAGGAAACGGGTAGTATCAACTCAAAATTTATTTTTAAATAAAAGTCTATATTCTTTAACCATTATGAACATCATAATTACAGAGTTTAACACTTATCAAAATCATAAATAAAAACACATAGTCTATAAATCATACCTCTTAATCAGAATTTCAGATCACCGGAGATCTCAACCCACCCTTGGCCCTGCTTTCCTTCTTCTTCCACCGAAATTGCGGGATAATTAGCCTAGGTGCCTGGGAGTTCTCAACAGACTATCTTCTAAAATTCTTATCAAGGTGCAGGTTTTAAGACTAATATGGTTCTAATTATAATCTTTCAAAGTGTTTTATCTCTGGTTTTATGATATTATAATTGATCTGGATTATAGACTAAGGAGGGGGTTTAGCTAGACATAAGAGAGTTTTCAAACAAAGATTTGTATAGAAAGTTTTCGAATGAATGATACAGTTACAAGAGGCTCTTTATATAGATAACCTCGGCTGATAAGATGACAAATTGCTTTCTCAAAAGTCATAAAGTAAATAGTAATGATTTTTCCAAAAGTCTAAAGTGCTACAGTTTGTCTGCTATGATTGCCTGATATTTTCAAAGTTTTCGTCTTTGTTGTAGTCTTTTTTCGAGGTTGTCTCTTTCTTCTTTTGTCCTTTTTCTTCGGTTGCTTTCCAGATGTCCTTCTTGATAATATCTTCTTGACATGAGTTGATATTTCCACTAGATTCTCTTGCTATTGTCTTCCTTGGCATTCTCTTGATAATTTTTTTTTGAATGATACGGTTTGTAATACATGGTAGTAAATTGGGTTGCAAGTAGTAAAACTACACGCTCCCTATCAGAGTAGTAAAATGGGCTGCAAGTAGTAAAACTAGAGGCTCCCTATCAGAGTAGTAAATTGGGGCTGCAAGTAGTAAAACTACAGGCTCCCTATTAGAGTAGTAAATTGGGCTTCAAGTAGCAAAGCTACATGATCCCTATCAAAGTAGTAATTTCTCACATCCTTGTGCAAAAGGATTAGAATTTCCTTATTTTTTTATTGTATTAGTAATAGTAGTAGGTCTAGTATTTATTACAGGCCTTCTATTTTGTCCAATTGTCCTTTGGTATTGGTCAATCGTTTCTTTTGCATGTTTATATTTCAGGTTTATAATTCTGTCATGCATTTCTGTTAGTTTCATGGTATCTTGTGTCATAATGTCATTGTTGTAATACAAGGTGATAATGTCTTTCATTGCTCATCCTTTCGAGTCGCCAATAATACATGCCTTCTTTGCTCGTAACATGTCCTCTATTCTGGTTTTCAAGGTTAATAATCCAAATATTCTTTTTGCACTGAGCCACTTTTGGAATTTCTCCGAAGTGTACGGTATTTTCATGTTCAAATTTTCATCATCTCCGCAGATAGTACTATTTTTTCCTGTCTTAAATATTTGACATATCACAATGGGTTTTCCTGTTAGATCTGTTGATGCATCAAATATATGTATTCCATATACTCCTTTTCCGAATGATTCCATCATGAGTTTTGTCGATTCTACAATAATACTTGGTAATCTGGAAATGTTGTACATGTTCTTATCCACTATTAGTTATCAATAAAATCATAAGTGAATAATTTTGATACTATTTTCAGGTTAGCCTGTTCACTGCACAAGAATCTGGGATACTTGCTCAGTTTAGCACTGCGTAAAATATGATGGTTAGTCTTATAATCATAAAATTTATTGATCTTTTCATAAGCACTGATATATTCAGGTGTATATTTCATTTTTTCGGCCATTGATACTGTTGATGAAGAGGATGGTATTGAAGACGGTATAGTTGCCAGTTTTGATACAAATGGTGCCAGAATTTTAGTAATAGGGTTTTTTGGTTTTTCAGGTGTAGTGATAGGTAATTTGGATTGAGTTTCATTTTGTAAAGTTTTCAGGGTTATCAAGTCTTGTATGACTTCTCTGAGTTGGTTTATAAGATTGGTGTTTTCTTACAATCTGGATATTAAGATTTCATTGGTTTGTATAATGGAATCTATGGTGTTGGTAATATATTTTGCAAGGTTATCACTGTTGATCGACATTGTTATATCTGCTAAGAAAATCAGCTAAAATATTTTTAGTCCAGATATATTCTTAACAATAAAATCATAACAACAACAAAAATGATTGTCATTTTCTCCTTGTATTCAATTCTGGTAAAGGATCTATCTTGTTTGTAATAAAAGTTCTTACATGTGTGTTGTCAGTTCTAACAACAAATTTTACTGGTAATAAGTGGTAATGAAATCTCTTTATTCCAAATTTTACTGTTAATAATTCTTTCTCATTAATATGATAATTTTTCTCATTTGGTTTCCATGTTCCTCCTCCATATCCAAAAATTAGTGGTTTCTTTTTATCTATATCACATTTATCATATGCTATGAGGACTGCTCCCCATCCTACATCACTAGTGTCAGTAAAAAAGTTCTAGTTGATCTTTTTCTGTTGGTATTCTATGTTTTGGTAATGTTTTTACATTTTCCTTGATTTCTTTTATAGCTTTAGTATGTTCTTGTTTCCATTCAAAGGTTATGTTTTTTTTTGTTAATTCTTGTAATGGTTTTCTTAAGAGTGGTAAATCATTTATATGGTCTGAAACATAATTTATTACTCCTAAAAACTGTTGTACTTCTTTTTTACTTTCTAGCTTTTCTTTGAAATTCCTTATCTTTGTTACTATGTGTTCTTGTAGTTGTAATCCTTCATTATCTATAATATATCCTAAATATTCAATATTGTTTTTAAAGATTTCAGATTTCTTTTCAGATAATAGTATTCCGTGTTGTTTTATAGTTACTATAAATTCTTCTAGATGTTTTATATGATCGTCTAGATTATCGCTAAATATTAATATGTCGTCAACATATACTATACAAAATTCTGTTAATTTTCTAAACACTTGGTCCATTCTTCTTTGAAATATTTGTGGTGCATTCTTTAATCCAAATGGTAGTACATTTCATTCATAGTGTCCTTGAGGGGCACTAAAGGCTGTTAAAGATTTTGATTCTTTTGTTAGTTTTATTTGCCAAAATCCATTTTACAATCAAACTTACTAAACCATTTTTTTCCCTAATATGTTAATAAGGTTTCTTTTATATGGTAAAAAATATCCATAAAATATTGTCTTTTATTTAAATTGACCACATTATTAGAACTCAAGTTATTGAATATTTTGAATAAATCCCTAAATCAATTACCATTCTAACTTTTCCTCTTTTTTGTTCACTATGTTTTCTTACTAAAAAGGATGGGCTACTATGTGAGTTTTTACTTTCTTGTATAATTTTTAATTCTAGTAATTCTTTTAATTGGGTTTCAAATTCTTTTTGATCTGTTGGACTATATCTAATAGGTTTGGATCTAATTATATCATTTTCATTTATTAGCTTAATTTCTGCATATATTTTTTCTTTTTTTCATATTTGAATTGAATTTTCTCCAAAGTTCATTTTTAGTATATTAAGATATTTTCTTTTAATAGTTGCAGGTTATTATTCCTATCGGTTTTTATAGTACATAATCTTAATGTATGTATTGGTAATATTATTTTTAATACTATCCATTTATTACAAGGTGTTTGTAAGTAAAATTATTGTTATCTATAACCTATGTCTTAAAGTAATCTAAGAAGTTGTTTCCTAATAATACATGTTGTTTCATATTATCTAATTGATATATTATTGGTAATCTAAATATTGTTTTTCCTAATACAATTCTCATGTTTCTGCTACTAAATCTAATTCTTTTGATTGTTCATTGAATCCTGATACTCTTGCTCTATGTGATCTAGTTCTCTTCCACATGTGTCGTTCTAATACATCTTTTCTAGCTAAGCATAAATCTGCTCCGCTATCAATAAAGATTTTTTATTTTATCATTTTATTAGGCTTATATTCTATATGGGCTTCTATATAGATTGCTACCATTTCATTAGGTATTAGTATTTTGTCTGATATCCATTTTCCTTAATCTTTGTTGGAGATTTTCATCTTATCTAATTCTCTTACCTCTTGGCAAATGTTTTCATCTTCCATTATTTCTTCTATATTCCTTCTTATTCTAATAAGTTGTCAATTTATCTCACTTAATCTTTCTCTTATTCTACTAAGTTTTTTAGTAACCTTGTTATATCTATCATTATAATATTTATTTCCTGTTTCACTTGTAGTTGTAGTTGTAACAAGCTTATAGCGAACATGTTGTTCACATTGTATCCAATAGTTTCTTTTTTCTAATAATTTTCTTTTTTTTTCTTGTACGTTCATTTTACTCAGAACTACTTTCACTATCTGAGTGTTGGTTAATAAATTTAATATTTTCTAATTCCAATTCACTTTCTTCATCAGTTTGACTGACATAAAAGTCTTCGTACTCATACCATTTATCATTATCTTCTCTGATCTGTTGTAAACTCATTATAAATTGTGTCATATTTATATATATTTACTCCTTTTTCTTTAGCTTTGGGCATTTATTAGCATAATGTCATTTTTCATTACAATTCCAGCATTTACATTTTTTAACCTTTTCTGCTTCTACGGGTTTCACATATTTTCTTTTTCTAAATTTTCTCTTGTATCTAAATTTCTTCCTGGTTTCAGGGGTATTTTTATATCTTTTAAATATCTTTTTCCTATAAGGTTTGTAATAAGGTTTGTTATTATAATTTGGTTTGTTATTATAATTTTTAGAATTATTATTTCTCCTATATTTCTTTGTTTGATAACTTTTATTGATTTTTTTATATTTCCTTTCTTTTCTTTTATCATCACATCCAAATACTAATCTTCTTTCTGTGAATCCACATATTTCTCTTAATCCTAGTTTCTTATCTTTTTTAATCGTTTGTTGCATTCTAAATTCTTCGCATTTTCTCATTAAGTATGCTCTTAGTACTCTTATTCTTTCTCCTAATGTATTTTCTTTTGGTTCTAGTTGAGTCTATTCTTTTGACACTTCAGTGTTATAAGGTGTTGGCAAGTGGTCATAATAAAGTTGTTGATATATTAAACCTTCTTGTGGTAAGAATCTTGCTTCATAAAAGAACTTACTAAAACTAATTGTATATTCTGGTAATTTATTAATCTTACAATATTTCATATTATTCAAATTCATTACTCTTTCAATTTTTCTTTCTGCAAGTACGTTTTATCTAGCTACTAACCATCTTTCTCCTAAAAGTTCTCTTTTTAGTATAATATCAAATATTATTAACATAGATTTTCAATCTGTTGCATGGCTAAGTACTTCTTCTCTTAATTGGTATGCTATATATTCTATCCAATATGCTACTTTTCCAATTAATGTTTTAGATATTAATTCATACATGTATTCTAAGTTTTCTGTTTGTGTAGAGTTCATTAGTGCTAAATACATTCCAAGATTCCAACCAGTTATCCTTCTTCCTATTTCTTGTTCATCATAAACAATATCTAGGTCTAGAAAATATTCATTGTAGTTTACTCCTTGTGCCATTGATCCTACAAATTCTTTAAATTCGGCTTGTTGTCCTACTAGTATGTAGTTTGGTAATCTAGTCCATTTTCTTGTTATTATTTCTAAATTAGGGTCTACTAATTCTTCTTCAGGATAATCATTTGCATCTTCATTTGTTACATCATATGTTTCTATTTCTGTTTCTATAGGTCTATTAAATTCATCTTCTACATCACTTTCAGGTTCTTCTTCTATGATTGCATTTACTCTTTTCAATTTTTGTAAAGCTTCTATTATCTGGTTATTTTCTTTTACTATTTCTGAGTTTTCTTCGTTCTCTACTTCTTCTATAAATTCTACTACTTGTATTTCTTGGTTAGTTAATTTATCGTTACTATCTTTGTCTGAGTCACTATCAGTTTTTTCGTTACTACTAGTTGTACTTTCATCACTTGTTTTAGTATTTTTTTCTTACTTTTTTTTTAACTTTCTTATTTGTTCTCTAAGGATTTGCATTTCCTCTTTTAATTCTTCTAATTCTTGTTTTACCTCATTTAATTCTTCTTTTGTTTGTTTTAATTCTACTTTGGTTTCCTTTAATATTTTCTTTGTATCTTTAAATTTGTGTTTATATTTTTTATACTTGTCATATCATTCTTCGTTATTATGTGATCTCAATTTTGTATTCTCTGTTTTTAACTCAGATATTTGTTGTTCTTGTTTATTTAGTTTTAGGTTTAAATATCCATAGGTCATTTTTTATGTGTCTTTTAAGTAAATATTTTTTTTTTTTTGAATTTTTATCTTCTTTTGGTGTTCTTGTCCTTATAAGTTCATATTTGTATCTTTCTTTTTCTATTATCTTTTTTCCATTGTTTTTTAAAAACGTAAGTACACTGGGTACACTAGGATCTTGTTTTTTCCATTAAAATTGTCCTTTTTTATTTAATATCGCTAGACTATCCAATATTTTTTCTACTTCTGTGGATAATTTTGGTTTTATTTTACTAATGTCTACCATTATATGTTCTTTACTTCTTCTCCACACATCTATTGGTACTAATTCTGGTTGTTGTGTAGTAGTACTAATTATTGTATTTTCTTTACTTGTACTTGGTTCATTATCTCCTGCTACTTGTTTACCTTTGTTTTTCTCTTCTATTAACATATTAAGTTTTTCTAATATTATTAAACGTTGATATTTCAGATACATTCCATAGGTTAGTCAATTCTTCTCTTATCACTTGTTGTATTTGGGTTTGATTTTATTTTATTTCATCCATTATTATCAATGTATTTTTCATTTTTTCTTTTACTATTATTTCTTTCCATAACACATTAATTTATACGTTAGGATTAGTCAGGATTATTTATTCTCTTTTTCCACTCATTTCCCATATCTATCCATATTTTATCAAATTTATCACATTGTTGTTCTAATTGTTTTATCTTTTCTTCTAATTTTATTTCTTTGCCTTGTATTTTAAATATTTTGGTTGGGAAAATATCTCTTCTGATAAAGCTGTCCTTATTATCTTTAATTTCTGTTTTTTCGCTATTATTTCTCTTTGTATATTCATACTTTATTTACGAATCTTGTTTTTCCTTTATCATTTATTTCAATTACGTTATTATTTATCTTATAGTTTATCATGGTTAAAAAGTCACTCCCTAAAAGTAGTTCATTGAAACTGTCATATTCTATTACTCCTATATTTATCTTATATTCTAAATCTTGGATTTTGAATCTTAAATTAATACTTTTAGTAATTATTATTTCTCTTTCATTTTCAGGATAATTATAAGTTTGTGGGTCTATTAAATCACAATCATTTTCATTAATCTTACTTATGAAATGATATTTATGTACTAGAGACAATCTGTATTAGGACAAATGTACTTTATACACATTCGTATTATTATTAATGGAGATTAATATTTTGACATTTGCAATTATTGAATTATTATTTGATTGTTGTAATTATTCATTAATGTGCATCCCTTGAGCTTACGTTGTCATTAATAGAGTGAGATAGTGATGATAGAGCGTAACTCTTAAAATAGCCTCGACTAATGATCATCGAGAATGGGATATCGATGATATGTGATAAGTCGATATGTGGTCTGCATCACATCCTTAGAGGATGTAGTATGTCTCACCTGCTACGAGTAATGACTACTCGTGATGGACACATGGATACTTTGAAAGTATTGGTATACCCTGCTGATATATTGTTTGTTATACTTATCTAAAGTATGATCAGCATGTGGGAGATAGAAGTCCTTAGACTTGAGGTCAATACGCGCCTTGTCTACAAAGTAATGTACTTTGATCCCGTCCTAAGCTCAAATGCCTTATAGTTTGAGATGCGGCTTATATTGGGTACATTACGATGTGGATTGAATGGTAGTTGAGCCAAGATTATGATTCATTCCTCGGATGCATATTTGAGAGAACACTCGGATTCTCAGTGATATTAGGTTGACTAAGTCGTTGGCCAACGCAATAGACGTATTTATAATATGGTCTAGTTGTCAACTAATATAGATGAGATACAATGATTAAGTCATTCGGATAGACACTTGACAAATCCTAAGCTTGATCGGGTGTGTCGTGAATGAAAGAATTTTATCTTACCACATAAAGGTTAAGTTTAATGGATTTGCGTAAACGTACTTCACATATTGAGTTCGTCTTCCGGCGCCGTCTAGGAGTTTCGTGTAGACCTCAATTTGATTAATGTCGATATGAGAAGGCATGTAGAGTCACACTATGTCGATTGTCCGTTTCGATCTATGGATGTATTGAGAGAGTAATTAAATGTTCGATTTGGAATCGAGATATTTAAATAAATAATGATTATTTTAATTAAGTCAAAATTGGATTTTGGATTTAATTTAGAATGCACGAAAAATAAATCGAGACAGTGCAGGAGCACGTCGAGCGCCTCGACACCATACCCTAGGGCCGCGGCGCAGTGCAGGAGCACGTCGAGCGCCGCGGAGCCCATACCCTAGGGCTGCGACGCCAATGCCTCGAATTTTGAGCCAGGCCCAAGGTCAAACCCTAATCCGATTTTGACCTATTTTTCAACTATAAATAGTGGCATTCATTTCATTATTCACACACCAATTTTTTGAAAATCATTCTAAGCCTTAGAGACTTAGAATCAAATACTCTCTCGAACCTCTGTCGGATTTCCTAGTTTTCCGAAAGAGAAATACATTGAAGCTTGGAGCTTGCAATCGGAAGGGCAACCACGTGTGCACCTTATAGTAGAAAAAAACTCTAGATATTCAAACTTGTAAGTTTATGCTTTATGTTACAAGTTTAATTGTTGTATAACCATACCAGAAATGTTGTTGGGGTAAGTAAGAAACAAAAATGTTAAACTTCCATTGTGCCTTACTTATGTGCTTTGTACCCAACAAAACCCTACAGTGGTATCAGAGCCCAGGCTGATTCAATGGTTATATTACAATTGAATAGAATAATAATATGAGTTAAACATAAAATTGAATTAAAATGAGGTTTCTTGAAATCCTACATGACTTGCACGAATATTGACCTTTTGATATCACCCTAAATTATCTCCTACGCTAACTCGAGGAAGTCATTCCGCTCTAACTCGAACTAAGCCAAAAGTGTGTTGTCCGGCTCATTGCATAGTGCACGGCTAAGAACGAGTAAGAACGGATGATGGTCGATATGGGCGTTATTGATAATGGTGGGTGATGATAAATGACCTATGATTTGATCCCTAAATTGGATTTAGGGCTCAAACAATTTTAAGAATCAACACAGAAATGTTTGTCAGGACATGAGCGTCGCGACCCTATGGTAGGGCACCACAGCGCTTGCTAGGGTTTCAAGGTGGCACCGCGGCTCCATAGTGGAGCGTCGCGGCGCTAATGCTTCATTTCAAAAACATGGACTCACTGGACAACATGCGCCGTGGCACTAATGCATTTTTCCAGAAGCTGAAAGGCTTCTACCTCAGTGAGCTCTTCTAGCCGAACCAACCTGAAAGGTAAGGAATGGCAGAAGAAAAAGGGCAAAGTAGTTACTGCACCCTCAGCTATGAAGCTCAAGGGAGGTGTGAAGAAGAAGGTAAACGCGTCTAAGGATGAATGCCTCAACTGCCATAGGAAGGGGCATTGGCAAAAGGACTACATGGCACTAGGAGGAGGAAAAGCATCAGGTGCTCCTGCCTTTGGTGGACAAGGTATGTACGTCATTGAAATAAATATGTCTATAAATAACTCTCATTCCTGGGTATTGGATACCGCTTGTGGCTCACACATTTGTACAAATGTGCAGGGGCTAACTCATAGTAGGAAGGTTGGACCGAGAGAGGTAGACCTACGCATTGGAAATGCAGCTCGAGTGGATGCTGAGCGCGTAGGGACTTATAGATTAAATTTACCTTCCGGCTATTGTTTAGTGTTAAATGATTGCTTTTATGTACCCTCGTTAACGAGGAATATTATTTCTATCCCAGTGTTGGACATGAAGGGCTTTTCCTCGTATATTTATAATGGCAGTCACATACTATCTTTTGATAATGTTATATATGGAACTGCTCCTCTTGTGGATGGATTATATACACTGAACTGTAGTCGAGAGATATTCAATGTACAAAATAAATGAGCCAAGATAAGTAATAGAAACTCTACCTACCTATGGCACTACAAACTTGGTCATATCAATGAATCAAGGATAGCAAGATTGAGGAAGTTAGACTACCTCGAACCATTTGACTTGGAGTCTTATGGTAACTGCGAATCTTGCTTGAGAGGAAAGATGACCAATAAACCACTTTCTAGGAAAGGTGTGCGAGCCAAGGAAGTGCTTGAGCTGGTCCATACTGATGTATGTGGGCCATTCTCGACTCATGCTAAATGAGGCTTCCCATACTTCATCACTTTTACTGACGACTTCACAAGGTATGAATATGTGTATCTTATGAGACATAAATCCGAGGCCTTTGAGAAGTTCAAGGAGTACAAGTCGGAAGTAGAGAAGCAACTTGCAACAAGTATCAAGACCCTTCGATCGGATTGAGGAGGTGAATACTTGAGCAAGGATTTTCTAGATTACTTAAAGCTACATGGAGTCCAGTCAGAATGGACACCTCCTGGAACACCACAGATGAATGGTGTTGCCGAGAGGAGAAATCGAACCTTATTGGATATGGTTCGATCCATGATGAACTCATTAGCTCTACCTACATACCTTGAGGGACATGCTATACAAACCTCTATAGATGTTCTGAACAGGGTTCCTTCCAAGTCAGTAGAAAAGACACCCTATCAGATATGGTGTGTCAAGAAGCCAACTCTTAAATATATGAGACCCTGGGGGTGCCCTGCATATGTTAAGAAGATGCTCACTGACAAGTTGGAATCTAAAAGTGAGAAATGTTACTTCGTGGGGTATCCAAAGGAAACTAAGGGATACTACTTCTATATTCCTGGAGAACATAAGGTCATCGTTTCCAGGAACACAACTTTTCTTGAAGAAGAATATGTCTACAAGTAACATAGCTGCATAGAGATAGAACTTGAAGAAATTCAAGAACCACAAAATAACACAGAAGTTGAACCCTTGTCGAATGACCTAAACAAGGATTCAGTGGGAGTATCTGGTGAAGATTGGGTACTTAGAGTACGCCCTTCAGCCAATGGGAGTGTTGTGAGAGATAGTACAGAAATGCAAAGCTCTCATACACAACTAATGGAATATGATACAATGGATGTCTATCATTCCATTTAGGAAATACATGAAAATGACATTCCTGAAAGCTCTCAAGGTGATGGATTGTCCAACACACAAAGATCTTCTCACAATCAGAATGCAACAAACACTGAAACACAGAATACTCAACTCCGTAGGACCACTAGGACTCATCGTCCACCTGAAAGACTTAATCTCCTTGTTGAAACACACAATGAGATAGATATTCATGATGATGATGAACCTACAACCTACAGCGAAGCTATGTTAGACATTGATTCACAGAGATGGGAAGAAGCCATGAAATCTGATATGGACTCAATGTACATAAATCAAGTTTGGAACTTGGTTGATTCACCAACAGGGGTCAGACCCATATGATGCAAATGGGTCTTTAAGAAGAAAATTGATGCATATGGCAAGGTACATACTTATAAAGAAAGATTGATCGCTAAAGGTTATAATCAACGACCTGGGGTCGATTATGATGATACATTTTCACCTGTTGCTAAGATTAAGTCCATTCGGATTTTGCTTGCAATAACTGCATATTATGACTATGACATTTGGCATATGGACGTCAAAACTGCTTTCCTCAATGGTAATCTAGTTGAGGAAGTGTATATGAAACAACCTGAGGGTTTTTCAATTGAGTCCAAACCAAATGATATGTGCAAGCTACAAAAGTCCATTTATGGGCTTAAGCAATCCTCGAGGAGTTGGAACATCTGCTTTGACAATGCTATCAAGTTATTTGATTTCGTCAGAAGCAAAAAGGATCCATGTGTTTATAGTAAATGCAAGGATGTGAGTATTACCTTCATTATCATATATGTAGATGACATATTAATAATGGGAGACAATAAGACTCTCATGCAGTCAGTCAAAGAGTGGTTGTCCAGTACCTTCATGATGAAGGATTTAGGTGAAGCCTGCTACATTCTGGGGATTAGGATCTATAGAGATAGACCTAACAGATTGTTGGGGTTGTCGCAGTCAATCTACATAGACAAAGTGCTTAGACATTTTTCTATGGAAAATTCCAAGAAAGGCGGTCTACCTATGGGACAAGGCATCAAGTTATCTAAGAAGGATAGTCCTTCTAATACTATGGAACTTGAACGCATGAAAAGGATCCCATATGCTTTAGCTATAGGATCGATCATGTATGTCATGACCTGTACTAGGCCAGATGTGGCCTTTGCACTTAGTATGACTTGCAAGTTCCAGCAGAATCCTGGGGAAGAACACTGGAAAGCAGTCAAGAGTATTCTTAAGTATCTTAGACGAACTAAAGAATATTTCTTAGTCTATGGTGGACAAGAGAAGCTGGTATGTACTGGGTACACCGATGCTAGCTTCCAGACAGATATTGATGACTACAAATCTCAATCAAGGTACACATTCATTTTCAATGGTAGAGCAGTGAGCTGGAAAAGTTCCAAATAAGCTACAACTGCTGATTCGACAACAGAAGCTGAGTACATTGCTGGATCGGAAGCTGGTAAAGAAGCTGTCGCGATATCTGAGTTCCTGAAGGAACTAGGGGTTGTTCCAAGCGTCACTTGTCCAATAACGGTTTATTGTGACAACATCAAAAGCGACAAGCAAGCTAAGGAACTAAGATCAACCAACAGAAATAAGCATGTACCAAGGAAGTACCACATACTCAGGGAGATGGTGGAGACTGAAGAGATTATATTAGACTAAGTTCCCACAGACGATAATCTAGCTGACCCATTCACTAAACCATTAAGCTTAGTCAAGCATAATGGTCATTTTGAGAATATGGGCATTAGATATGTTGGAGATTGTTTCTAGGCCAAGTGGGAGATTGAAAGTATATTTATGTCCTAGAGACAATCTATATTAGGACAAATGTATTTTATACACATTCGGCCAAGAGATTTGCAATGATTGTATCAAAAGTTCAACCTTGTTGTTCGGAAATTATCTTTGTTCTTTTTATATATTTTAAATCTAAAGTGCTTAGCATAAAAAAATACTTTATTCAATTTATTTTCACAGAGGTGCTTGTGTAATTGTGTTTGAATTACTCCGTTGATTTTGGGTAGTGAAATATACGTACAATTGGCGAGGTTATGACAAGATTAGTTTGAAGAAACACTCATGCTTCAGTTAAGAAGTCTAGGACGTTTACAGCATATATCAAAATCATCAACCATAATGTTAATCAAGGTATGGTTGCTTAAATTATGAGAATATTTTTTCCGTTAATCTTAGGGTTACATAAGTTATCAGATGTACATGTAATTTTAAATGTCTGATGGTGAAAGAAGCATTCCAAGGGACGATCTTGCGTATTGATCCTAAAATTAAAACTTCTTAACTTAACAACTTGGCATAAGATTATTTCTGATTTGGGCGTGCAGTAGGAAAGTATACACGCTAGAAATGACATTGAAGGTAGATGTAAATTAAATATTACATATAAGAACTAACAAGGCAGCAAGGTGATTAAAATCAATTATCTTATCAAGTCCCTAAGAAAAGATCGAGGCTAACAAACACCGTTAAGAGTCTCATATCGGAAATGGAATGGAAATATGGACTTCTTATATGGACTTGACAATCCTCATCCTAAAAACTAGCTTTTGGGGTTGAGTTAGGCTCAAGTATCAAACGTACAATATAAATTGGGGGCCCAACATCGACGAACAAAGAATTGGAATGAGTATGACTCTCCTTATATGGACTTACAATCCTCACCCTAAAAGCTAGCTTTTGAAGTTGAGTTAAACCCAAGATTCATTCTTTACAAATACATTATGTTCTTATGAATAATAACTAGATTTGCAGCATCTCATTCGTTTTATTCAGTGTCTTTGTGTGTTTAATCATCACAAGAATACAACACATTGTTTCGAATGTAATTTATTTGTCTTTTTTTTTTATCTTGCTCTGTACTCCGCTTTATTCTTTCTCTTTTTTCCTTTAGGCTTCTTCATTAGCCAACGTACTAATGTCGATGATCTGAAGGGTGAAAATGTTATTTTCTTATGGATGAAAATAAGAATTGTAGCTTTAGTTATTACTGGATTAGTACTATTTTTATAACCTACCTTTATTTATTCTTTTTTGTTTCGTAATCGGCATGTAATTTTGATTTTTTATTTTATTTTTTAATTTGCCCTTGGGGTTATAATCTTTTTGAATATAAATTTTGTTTATTTTCATATCAAGTTGAAGTCAAGCAAGAGAGGTTCGAGACTAACAAACGAATGATATGTGTTATTCTCCTTTTTCGTTTTTCTTCATGTTTCTTTATTTCTTTTTGAGTAAATTCACAACTTCATGTTTATTACCATGTGAGTTTACTTTTTGATCATTTATATTGTAAAAATCCATTACCTTGATAGAAATAATGTTATAAACTAAATATAGGAAATGTACCTTTATTCTACTTATTTACGATAGTTTTTAATATAGTTTTATTATTCTTCCACTAAATATTTTTTTAATATTTGTAAAAAATATATATTTTATAACCGCGGGACGCACGGATATACACTAACTAAAGCATATGATCACATTTCAGTGCTGTGAGTAGACAAATAAAGTGTAGCTACATAAAGGAATCGGCCCATAATGAACAAAGATTAGCCCAGAATCCAACAGGCTTACCTGTTATACAGCCCAAATTCTTGTACGACAGGCCAGTGGGCCTAGTTATCTCCAGATATAATGTTCACAATCATCCAGAACTTGTCCAATAATTCTATGAGAAAACTGTTCAGTTTGGCGGTCCAGGGTAATAATTTACTACGTAATAGTAGTCCAACTGTTAATAATATTAGCCCTAAATCCTTTTTCTATTACAAAATGAATATCCTTCCTTCTATGCTTTGTGCTTCTCAATACTTCTCTGCTTCAGCTATCAAATTAAATGTCTAACTTAAACCATGTCTATCATGTTATATTTCTACTTCTGGCAACTCTAATATGTTGTAGTACTACAAGTTTAACCATTACTGCTTGTTAAACAAGGTTTATACCCATAATATACACTTGATATACATAAGTGTATATCACGGGCAATGCAGTGGATTCGGCAGTGGGCTTTCCAGCAGCCCATCTCCAGCAGAGTGGCTGAGGCCCATCACGGGCAGTAGCCTGTAGCCCATCACGGGCAGTAGCCTGTAGCCCATCACGGGCAGTGTAGGATATTGTATATTAGAAAAGTACATTTGTAGTATATTGTAGTGTAAATGTTACCTTAATTAGTCTTCTACACTTACCATAATTGTATAGTTAAAATTATTGTAGAATAAGGCTTTAGGAGTAGAATAGGAATAGGATTCTCCTATTTTGTAACTTGTATATATACCTTTCAATTAATGAAAATAATCAAGGGGATTATTTCTTTCATGGTATCAAGAGACTAGGTCTAACAAAATTTTTCTCTCCCAAATTTTGTACTCCTCGGCCGAACCCCCCCCCCTCAGGTTTCTCTTCCAAATTTCGTCTTCCGCTCTCAAAATCTCTCTTACTATCCCCAAATTTCCCCTTCTTCTTTGTTTTGTCAATATGTCTAAGAACAATTTTCATCCTGCCCTCATGGTTTCTAACGTCAAGAACAATATCCCTATTGTGCTTGAAATGGAAAACGCCCAATATGCGATGTGGGCAGAATTGTTTAAAATTCACGCTATCTCCCATCAAGTTATCCATCACATAATTCCTCCCGCTACACCTCTTCCCGCGGAGGATCCTCAGTTATGGATTACTCTTGATGCTACCGTTCTCCAGTGGATCTATTCCACTATTTCGGTTGACCTCTTACAGACGATTATTGAGCCGGATACCACGGATATGGCTACCTGGAATAGATTGCGTGACATATTCCAAGATAACCAACATTCACGTGTTGTCACACTCGAGCAGGAATTCTCTCTAGTTCTCATGAACGAATTTTCAAACGTGTCTGCATATCGCAAGAAACTCAACGAGTTGGCGGACCAACTCTGTAACGTTGGCGCGCCTGCAACAAATAATCGTATGGTTCTACAACTGGTTGCCGGTCTTTCTGAGGCCTATAATGGCGTTGGGACTCTCCTTCATCAAAGCAACCCACTTCCCATTTTTTATCAAGCCCGCTCCATGCTTACTTTGGAAGAAGCCGGTTTAGCTAAAATGGCGGCTACCGGAGCAAGCCCCGTCGTCCTAATGACGTTCTCCACAAATTCTTCGAGTTTTGTTGATAATTCGGGCCAAAACCATACTCATGGTGGTGGCAAAAATAATCGTAAGAATAATAACAAAAACCGCGGGGGCAAACGCGGCGGTTCCGGTGGTCAGCAGGCCGGCAGTGGGCCCCGTCCAGTGAACAGTGGCCCTCCACCCTACTGGTCCCAGCAGTGGGGCCCATGGCAGTGGGGCTGGGGCAATGGGCCGTGGGCCAGCAGCCCCTATTTTCCAGCAGCTTCCGGCAGCCAGTGGGCTGGCCAGTCTTTCAGGCCCAACAGTCAGCAGTCACGGCCCACTGGCCCAGTAACGCCAGTTCCAGCAGCTACGGCCCAGTTCAGCCCAGTCCTGGAATACTTGGGCCCCGACCTCCGCAAGCTCACCACGCTGTACGCGCCCATTTTCGACCTCGCTCGGGTCAAAGCGGAGCGCGGACGTGTCCGGGTGATTCCTGGGTAAAAAGGGTTGAGGAGTCGCCACCTAATTATTTTTACGGTGAATTAGGACACCTAAATATTAAACTAAGTGCTGCAATGTAACTCCAATTTTAAGGTCTGCGAAACTAGTGAGGTTCTAGGTAAGGGTTCTTTATTATCCTAAAGGGAAGGGGTTAGGCATCCTTTAAGATCCGCTAACTTGCGGTTATCCGGTAAAACTCAGGTTAATTACTGCTAGAAAATACATGTTTTACAAATATGATAGATAAAAAGATGTTTGCAAAATATGATGCATTTTATACAAGTAAATATGATGCATTTTATACAAGTACGTATTCGGGTGACATAAAAGAAAGATACATGTAAAGTTTTTAGAAAACATGCATTTGTGACAATAAATTCTTTATAATGCCAAAGAAGCGAATCTTTCGAAAATCAACAAGTTGCAAAAAATAATAATAAAAAGATAAACTTATTTGTACAATTAATTGAAGCAAATAAAGATGACAAGAGTTATTTTAAAAATCTTGAATAAGCGTGACGAGCCTAAAATAAATAAACTAGCGAAGGATTTCTAAGTTTGCGAGCCTACAAATAAAATAAGCTAGCGACGGGTTTCAAATCTTAAACTAACCTATGAATAAATCCTAAGTTTGCCTATTCTAAGCATTTCAATAATTACATAAGTGCGATAAATAATATTACAATACAAAGCGAGATAAAAGCTGAATTAAAGAAAGAAATAACAATAAATAAACTCCGAGGAATATTTGCCGTTATTTATTTTAATCCCTGCAAGCTGTCAAGAACAAACGGTTAGAAACAATTAAATACAAATAACTTCATATCCGTATTCAAAACAGTGAATGTTTTGATCACGGAGGCTCGAACTTAAATTTTGAAAAGAACATTCCAATCACGTCGTGGCTGCAAACATATGACTAATGTAGTTTATTTTGATTGCCTCGCCTACTAAACGTGTTGGTCTCTCGGGTGGAATAAAAAGATCACTATAATCACGTCGTGGCTGCGAATATATAATTCACCTCGCCTACTAAACATGTTGATCTCGGATAAAAGGTTTAAGTCTTCATCCTTGCCCGAAGTTATATTTCCGTCTTTGCAATCGTGTAGGCCTCAAAATCGACGGATATTTTTCATCGGCGATGTAGTATCGTGTTCAAATCAAGAAAATTTTAAATTTGGAACAGCGAAGCAGAGCGATAGCGATAATATGATGGCGTAAAAACAGAGGCAGAGGAAAAAAAAGCAGTTTTGAAAATGACGCTGTCTAGTTTAAAACAAGAAACAAGAGAACGGTAATTTGAATGTCAAACAGTGGATCTGAACAGAAAGCAATGTTTGAAAGGTGCGGGGTTTAGTTTAAAGCAAGAAAACGGTAAAGACGATGCGATGTCAAAACCGGCAAAGAAATCAAACAGAAAACGGTGCCCGAATGCATACGGTATTTGTTCAAAACAAGAAAATAGTAGAAAAGTAATCAAATCGAGCGATGGCCAAACAGAAAACAAGATGTTAAAGCGGTTTTCAGCCAAGAAACAAGAAGAAATGGATTTTAAAATAACGCAAGAGTAAATTTGAAACGCAGAAGCGATGGGCTGTCCGAAATTGACCTAAAGTAGCGAACTTTTAGCCAAGAAAACAGCAGCAATTGTGCTAAAAATACAGCAGTGATAAGACATCAAATATGCTCAAAATGTAGCAGTAAAATATTTCCGAAAAGAAGTGTAAATGGTCAAGATTGCAGCAGTTATGCGCAGCAAACGCAACATCAGAATAATGGCTCAAAAGTGCGATGTCGGCCCAAGTATTGCAAAGAATCGCGCCTCAGAATCAGCAGCCAAAATGCAACAAAACCCATAACCAGAACTATTTAAAGATGACATATATCCAGAATCTCAAGGTGCAGCTGGATACCACAACTATTGGTAGCACAGCAAAGACAAATGGGAGAGTAAACTTAAAGACCAATCACTCTAAACTTCAAATTTGAAAGACAAGAAGACCAAGGGGGCTACCACCATTCATTTCCGATGCCGCAACAAGATTCAAAAGGCTTCTTGAACCTTAGGCATGGCAGGCTATCGAAGAAGGCTAAACCCAACCCGAAGCTTGTCTTGGCTTTCAACCAACATATTAAGATAATAGGACAGTTCTGACAAGGCAACTATGAAAGAAAACATTCGGCAATAAACATAGAATGCAGACATGGGCAGTAATATAGCACGACACAAACTGGTTCAAATACGCGCAAAAAATGCTAATACTAAGATATCATTCAGCAACTTAGTAAACATAGCATGATATAAGATAACTTAAAAGACTTTTCATGATGTTAGGGAGGCACTTAACACCTAATCATATAGGGGAAATGCATGACCAATTCAGTATCATATAGGGGAAATGCATGACCAATTCAGTAGGCATTAATAGGATAAAAGGATGAGCCAAATAACCATTTAGGGAAACTGGAGAATACCAACATGGGAAAGAGACAAGACACATATCATAACTAACTAGCAAGCTTAATGGCTTACGATATATCACCTGCCATCATATCTCAAATAGAAACATATCCAGAACATGTTAGACTAGGCACAAGACCTTGTCAGGAACATGCCGTGTTTCAATACTGCTTAATTTATCTCCAGTTTTATTCATAAACCAACAGACATACATAAGAGCTGATATACATATAATATTTGGAGTAATAGGATATGCTTGAAGGTATACAAAGATAGACAACTTCGACATACACCTTGTGTATACTGAAATTTATATACCCTGTATACTTTGAAGCATATCATCATGGGTTCAGCAAATGAAAAAAAAGATCAACGTGAGCAAGTTCATGCATCAATAAGAGAAAAGAAAATATAGTGATATCCCACACGACTTAAAGCAAACAATATTAAACCAAACAGACTCCATTAGCATGTTCAGACTTAAATTTAAACAAGAAATAACCAAAACAGGGTACACTAACATGTAAAGGACTAAGACACATACACTAGACTAACTAGCATGCTTCATGGTCTCCTAAATTTACACACAAACCAACAGAGAAAGTTCAATTTTTCAGATATTTAAAAGACATAGAAGGAAGAACTGGACAGTAGCAACCCATATCTAGGCTTTCTAACACACCACATATCTATAAAACTGAAAATAGGCATGCTCGTATGAACAGATTCACAATAGTGCAAAGCACTAATGCAAAATGTCATTCAAACAAACTCAAAAGGTAGGGCATGATACAAGATAATTTTGGAGGTGTGATGTACTAATATGGAGGCCTTTTTAACACTTAAACAGGTAAGGCAAGTGTATAATCAGTTCAGTAGACTCAACAAGATAAGTGTGATTCAACATTCGAATCCAATATGATCACACAATGTCCATAAGTCAACACACACACAAAGCCTCTTATCATATTAAATATAAATCTAATAATACAAGCAAAGCATTTCTGAACATTAATAAGTCAATTAACGATCGATGAAAAAATGACTATCTTATCACATAATCAACAACAAAAACACACAACAATACGGAAAATACACTGAGAGAAATTTGTTTTACTGACCTTCTCAGGCGTGAACCGAGGCGTGTTTGAATCGTCGACACGCTCGGAGAAGTTTGGAATTCAGATTTTTTGATTTTTGATCACCGACTCAATTTATAATTCAAAAGAATTGTTTGAAAATTTCGACCCGACACTGAACTGACCGGCCGTGATGACAGACCGACCGACGACCCGACCCGAATCGAACCAAAATGTGAAGAACAAAGGGATTTTCGGATTGAAATTAAGAACAAATCGACCCCCTTTTTTGTGTTTTTCTTTGGACCCGAAAAGAACTCCAAAAAATCCTCCCAAAATCTGTTTAATCCCCCCCGAAAAATCTCCTCCAACATAGAACAAAATGGGGTATTTATAGATATCAACCCCAACGTTCAACTCGTCGAAGTTGAGTTTGAAATTTGAATTAAAGGCAAAAGAAATCGCGGATTTGAGGGGCATGGGTCGCAGATTTTATGGTGTCAGCGCAACAGAGGGGGGTCAGTGAAGGCAGAGGGTTGGTGGTGGCAGGAGCGAGGTGACCGGCGACGTGGGGTCGCCGGTATGGGGGTGTGGGGTCGGCGGCTTTGGTGAAGGAGAGATATAGGGTTTTAAGTTTTCTGATTTTTGTTTGTTTGGGGGGATTAAAAGGGGTTGGGTCGGTTGAATTCGGGTCGGGTGAGTGGGCAGCGGGAGTTGGTGAGGCGGTGAAATGGGCTTGGTGGATTTGGGTATAAGGGAATGGGTTGGTTGATAAGGAAGGGGTTGGGCGGTCCGGTTGGGCTTGGTGAAATTGTTTTTGGGGTTGAGTTTTGGTTAGGGAAATAAAAGATGGTTGTTGGGCTTGATTTTGGTGGTAAGGGAATTTAATTGTTTTGGGTTTGGGTATAAGGGAATTTAATTGGGGATTGGGCTTGGACGTTTGGGTAGAATTTGTATTGGGTTTGGGTATAAGGGAATTTAATTGGGGAGTTTGGGCTTGTGAATTTTGTTTGGGTAGAATTTGTTTTGGGTTAGGAAATAAAAATGGGTTATGGATTTAAAAATATATAAGAGGGTTTAATATTAAAAATATATTTTTTTGTAAAAGATGTGAATTATTTAAAATAACATAACGATGTGATAATAAAAATATAATATTCTGAAATGTTTAATGCTTAAAAAGGAAATGCGATGCAATTTTGCGAGAATAAACTAACATAGAATTTTCGGATAAAACTTATGATTATTATAAAATGCAAATGATATAAAATATGCGAATAATAATAATAATACGAAGATACACACATATATGCCTATATTTTAAAATTATTTTAAAAGTGTCAAAATATTAAAAATTACGAATAAAATCATAAAAAAAGGAACAAAATTGGGTGTCAACAGATGCCCCTCTTTGGGACGGAGCGATGAAAGAGTTTTCGGCCAAAGAAGTTGACTGAGTAGCCAATTTTGTCCCGATCATCTAGGCTGCATGGTAAGAAATAGAATCCCCTGGGTATAGAAGTTGCGTAAAGATAGTGCATTCAAGAAACAATGCCCCGATGTCGACTTAGGATGACACCGGTCGCAGATCTGAGAAACTAATGGGAAAAGCGGATCGGCGTTGGTAGGTCGTTGACCAATTTGCCTCGGTTCGCCGTGAAGAGATAGTTCCACTGTGATGAAATTCACGCAAATTAAAAACTCCCGCAAACTAAAGCTTAAGATATAATTAGTGTATAAATCACGAGAAAAATTGTGAAAATAACTTAGAAATACCCGCATTAGGAGGTGGGCGCATGGTGAAATTAAAAATACCCTCATTATAAGGTGGGCGCTGGTGAAATTAAAATACCCGCATTATAAGGTGGGCGCTGAAATGACGTCGTTGGATTGACGTGTTGTGTTGAAGACGTCGTTGTAATATTGTTGGCGTCGTTGTAATTATGTAAAAGACGATTGTTGTCTTTGCATGTAACGTCGAGGGCGTTGTTGTAATCTTTGTTTCTTTGTAAAAGATAATTGTTGTCTTTGAAGACGTCGTTGTAATGCGTTGACATCGTTGTAATCTTGTAAAAATAAATATTGTGCGAAGGCGTCGTTGTAATCTTTGTTGACGCCATTGTAATGCTTTGTAAAAATAAATGTTGTCTTTGAAGACGTCGTTGTAATCTTTGTTGACGTCATTGTAATGCTATAAAAATAAATGTTGTGCGTAAGACGCCCGTTGCATAGGCGTGTTGTTGATGACGCCGTTGTATGGCGCTAGCGTTCGATGACATCATTGTAATGCCGTTGATGTCGTTGTAAGAATGTAAAAGATAATTGTTTTGCAGAAGACGCCATTGCGTAGGCGTGTTGTTCATGACGCCGTTGTATGGGCGCGTTGTTGATGACGCCATTGTATGGGCGTATTGCTGATGACATCATTGTAGTGTTGTTGATGTCGTTGTAATGCTGTAAGAAATAATTGTTGTGCAGAAGACGCCATTGCGTAGGCGTGTTGTTCATGACGCCATTGTATGGGCGCGTTGTTCGTGACGCCGTGGTATGGGCGTGTTCTTTGATAGCGCCCGATGTATGGGCGCGTTGTTGATGACGCCGTTGTATGGGCGTGTTGCTGATGACATCATTGTAATGTTGTTGATGTCGTTGTAATGATAACGCTGATGTCGTCGTTGTATCGACGTGTTGTGTTGAAGACATCATTGTGATGACGTTGTTGCAATAATGTAATGCTGAGGTCGTCGTTGTATTGACGTGTTGTGTTGAAGACGTCATTGTGATAGCGTTGTTGCAAGGATGTAATCTTTGTTTGTTGTAAGAGATAGGCGTTGCGCCCGAAGACGTCGTTGAAATGTTGTTGGCGTCGTTGTAATGTTGTAAAAGTTGGCGTCTTTGCCGTAACGTCGTGGACGTTGTTGTAATGTAGTTTTCTTTGTAGAAGGTAGATGTTGGTGAAGGCGTCATTGTAATGTTGTTGACGTCATTGTAATCTTTGTAAAAATAGATGTCGTGTTGCCGTAACGTCGTGGGCGTTGTTGTAATCTGTTGAAGATAGTTGATGTCTTTGCGATGCGTCAATAGCGTTGTTGTAATCTTTGTAAAGATAGTCAGCTGCGTTGAAGACGTCATTATAATGTTGTTGACGATAGTAATCTTTGTAAAGATATTTGTCGTCTTTGCGTTGCCGTAAAAGATAGTCATTGCGTTGAAGACGTCATTGTAATCTTTGTTGACGCCCGTTGAGATGCGGTAAAGATAGTTCTTTGCATTGCCGTAAAGATAATTTGTTGTTTTGAAGACGTCATTGCAATGTTGTTGGCGTCGTTGAGATCTTGTAAAGATAGTTGTTGCATTGAAGACGTCATTGTAATGTTGTTGACGTCGTTGTAAAGTATAAAAAATGATTGTCGTCTTTGCCATAACGTCGATGGCGTTATTGTAATGTTGTCTGTTGTAAGAGATGTAAGTGACGTCCTTGCCGTCGATTTCTTTGTAATAGGGTTCCACGTTGTCTTGATTCTTACGCCGATCCAAACTCATGTGAATTGAAATGTCGTCCTGGCACGGCGAAAATGTGATCGACGTCTTTGCCGTCGGGTTTGCCTTGTTGTGGTTCTTTGTGATCCGAAATAACATCTTTGTGCGCATAATAGTCGGGACCACAGAGGTCAAGATGATGTCTTCGTATAAATGCGTAACAAGAACGTAATCCTTGTAGTGAGTTGTAGTGCGAAATTCTTTGGGAATTGATCATAACCGATGTGGCTTCCACTGCTTTTTCAACCTGAAGAACACGTACTCAAAGAAAATTTGTGAGTTTGGGGAGGCGGTTGATTCGCGTTGACTTGATAGCTTTGGCTCTTGATAGTGCATGTCCTGTTGATTTGGACACTGTAGCTCTGCCTGGTTCCCAGTCTTGGCTAACCGTTAAATGAAAACATTTGCTGAAAATAAGTTGTTTATAAGAAAGTATGCTTATCATTAAAAGTTCTTGTCGAACTCTAATGAAAATATTTGTTGAAAATGATTTGCTTATACGAAAGTAGGCATATATGTAAAATATCTTGTCAAACTCTAATGAAAATATTTGGTGAAAATAAACTGTGTATAAGAAAGTATGCATATGTCAAATTTTAATGAAAATATTTGGTGGAAATAAATTGCTTATAATAAAGTAGGCATATATGTAAAAAGTTCTGTCGAACTCTAATGAAAATATTTGTTAAAAATAAATTGCTTATAAGAGAGTATGCATATATGTAAATATCCGTCGAGCAGTGACATGCGGTGAAACAGAGCAAACGTCTTATCCAAAATCCTCTTAGGCTGAAGACTTAGTTTGCCGATGCTTTTCCATGTTTATCGGCGTCCTCTGGCAGTGATCCCTTAAAAATGCCCTCAGTTTCCGATATGTGAGGATGATGATCTTTTAAACGGACAACCGAGTCTTGTCTGGGTTGCTTGCATGTCCTATCAGGGTGATCAGATGGGTGCATTTTGTCTTTTGTGAGATAAAGGAGAAAATATTTCCTAATGGTGGGACCGGCCGATTTAGGTCAGCCTCGTATCCCCATGAGGGAATCAGTCGTGACGTAGTTCATTACAAGCAAAGAGAATTGTAAGGTTTTTCTAAAAGTGGGACCGGCCGATGTGGCGCCACGTATCCCGCCGAGGAATCAGTCATGGCGTAGTTCGTAAGCAAAGGAGATTGTAAGGATTTTTCTAAAAATGGGACCCGGCCGATGTGGCGCCCTCGTATCCGCCGAGGGAATCAGGTCATGACGTAGTTCAGGTGGTGTGAAAAGGAACTTGGGAAATTTGTGATCTAAAGAAACGAAACCCTACGTGGGTTCTATGCGTATCCCGATGAGGGAGCGCAACTTTTACAACATAGAAAGTATTACATAGAGAATAACTAATCTTAGATATGGTATCTCTTCCCTGCATCTGCATTGATGGTTTTTGGCCATTCTATTCTGATAAGGTTGCCCCGGACAACTGTGTCCATATGTTTTTCATCAATCAGTGTCTTAGTATATGATTATGTATCCACTTGACTGCAAAAGATATAGCATTGCCCCAGTAGAAGTCCTGATCGTAGTATGGTAGTCCAAGAGTACAAATGGCAAACGTCCGTGCCAATGCTTGTAACCATCAACCATCTTGACGTTTCATCCAAATCTGGCCTTGACTTATTCCAAAAATGCCTCAATTCTTCCGCTTGTGAGTCTTCCTTATATTCTTCGAAGTCTTGCTCGTTGTTTTAGACTTTGTTTGCTTGTTTCATTATATGTCACATATTGCCGACAAATTAGTTTGCATGATGAAAAAAGAAAGGAAAATTATTAAACAAAGCAGATTTTAAAATAGCAAAAGCAATGAAGATTTGTCATTTTAAGCTTTCAAAAGGTGGAGGCAAAATACATTAAACTGCATAAAATGTGGTTCATGCCTCAATTTAAATCGCATTTTTTCATTAAGTACTAATACAATTTGGATAGGCATGATTGGGAAATAACAGATGGGGTGCTCCATGATTTTAGTCAACACGAATCAACTTTTGGGGAAATAAATAAGGCAAAATGAATCTCCTGAAAAATGAAGAAAACCAAATTAGTATAAGGTGAGTAATTATTGATTCAAATAATATACACATAGTGGAAAGCAGTAGAAAATAACAAACTGATTGTAAGACAATTAAATGCGCATCCTAATATGCATGGGGCCTCCCTTATGCCGGAGGTGGGCCTAAACGCCAGATATGCGGGATTACGACAGATTTGATCCAAGCTGCTAAACTGCAATGCTTTGTCGGAAATGAGACAAAATGAATGTACATTTTCCAATTTCAGCATGTCATGATTAGTCTTGGTTTAGTCTATCCTTATCACGCTACACATAATATGATGATTGGTCGTTGGGTTGTGAGACCCGTAGACATCTTTGGCGGATTTCTTAATTGTGGAGTCGATACCAAGGATCGACCCACCTAAGGTGTATGTATGTATGACTTAAAATAAAGGGTGGTATAGCTCTATCTTAAATCTTCTAAGATTTGGTGACTAGACACAAGGTTCCCGAAGCGGACTACTCGAGTGAGAAGGCTACGCGCCACCGGATGGTCCGGTCACTCATGCATACGCCAACTCTCCTAAAATTTGGTAGATTGAAAGAAATTTGCAGTGCAAAACACACCTCGCGTGTAGTGTGTGATAGTGTCAATTTTCCAGAGTGGAAGAAATATGAGCGAAATGCCAATTTAAGATAAGCAGTAAAAATATGGAAATTAAAGCAGTTATGCATGCAAAATTTCATAAAGGAAACAAATCAAAGCATATTATCAAACAAAGAGTGAAAGTAAAGCACAAATAATTAACCTGAATTTTGCTATGGTTAAGAACCTGAAAGGTCCCCAGTGGAGTCGCCATGCTGTACGCGCCCGTTTTTGACCTCGCTCGGGTCAAAGCGGAGCGCGGACGTGTCCGGGTGATTCCTGGGTAAAAAGGGTTGAGGAGTCGCCACCTAATTATTTTTACGGTGAATTAGGACACCTAAATATTAAACTAAGTGCTGCAATGTAACTCCAATTTTAAGGTCTGCGAAACTAGTGAGATTCTAGGTAAGGGTTCTTTATTATCCTAAAGGGAAGGGGTTAGGCATCCTTTAAGATCCGCTAACTTGCGGTTATCCCAGTAAAACTTCAGGTTAATTATCGCTAGAAAATACATGTTTTACAAATATGATAGATAAAAAGATGTTTGCAAAATATGATGCATTTTATACAAGTAAATATGATGCATTTTATACAAGTACGTATTCGGGTGACATAAAAGAAAGATACATGTAAAGTTTTTAGAAAACATGCATTTGTGACAATAAATTCTTTATAATGCCAAAGAAGCGAATCTTTCGAAAATCAACAAGTTGCAAAAAATAATAATAAAAAGATAAACTTATTTGTACAATTAATTGAAGCAAATAAAGATGACAAGAGTTGTTTTAAAAATCTTGAATAAAGCGTGTGAGCTTAGAATAAATAAACTAGCGAAGGATTTCTAAGTTTGCGAGCCTACAAATAAAATAAGCTAGCGACGGGTTTCAAATCTTAAACTAACCTATGAATAAATCCTAAGTTTGCCTATTCTAAGCATTTCAATAATTACATAAGTGCGATAAATAATATTACAATACAAAGCGAGATAAAAGCTGAATTAAAGAAAGAAATAACAATAAATAAACTCAGGGAATATTTGCCGTTATTTATTTTAATCCTATAAGTGTCAAGAACAAACGGTTAGAAACAATTAAATACAAATAACTTCATATCCGTATTCAAAGCAGTGAATGTTTTGATCACGGAGGCTCGAACTTAAATTTTGAAAAGAACATTCCAATCACGTCGTGGCTGCAAACATATGACTAATGTAGTTTATTTTGATTGCCTCGCCTACTAAACGTGTTGGTCTCTCGGGTGGAATAAAAAAGATCACTATAATCACGTCGTGGCTGCGAATATATAATTCACCTCGCCTACTAAACATGTTGATCTCGGATAAAAGGTTTAAGTCTTCATCCTTGCCCAGAAGTTATATTTCCGTCTTTGCAACTGTGTAGGCCTCAAAATCGACGGATATTTTTCATCGGCCAGTGTAGTATCGTGTTCAAATCAGTAAAATTTTAAATTTGGAACAAAGCAGCATGAGTGATGCGATACTTAAAGATGCGTAAAAAGCAGGCAGAGGAAAAAAAGCAGTTTTGAAAATGACGCGGTGTCTAGTTTAAAACAAGAAACAAAGAGAACGATAATTTGAATCTTTGAAGCAGTGGACTGGAATAGGAAAGCAATGTTTGAAAGGTGCGGGGTTTAGTTTAAAACAATAAAAGCGGTAGAGCGATGCTTGATGTCTGAAACCGGGCGGAAAACGAAAGCAGAAAAATGGTGCCCGAGCAGACACGGTATTTGTTCAAAGCAGTAAAAATAGTAGAAAAATGTCTGAAATCGAGCGGTGGAAACAGAAAAAGCGATGTTAAAGCGTTTTTATTACCAAGAAACAAAGACAAATGGGTTTTAAAATAACGCGATAGTAAATTTGAAAGCGAAGCGATGGGCTGTCCAAAAGCGACCTAAAGTAGCGAGCTTTTAGCCAAGAAAACAGCGACAATTGTGCTAAAAATACAGCGGTGATAAGACATCAAATATGCTCAAAATGTAGCGATAAAATATTTCCGAAAAGAAGTATAAGCGGTCAAGATTGCAGCGATTATGCGCGACAACGCAACATCGAATAATGGCTCAAAAGTGCGATGTCGGCCCAAGTATTGCGACAAGCTGGCGATCTCGAATCAGTGACCAAATGCAACAAAACCCATAACCAGAACTATTTAAAGATGACATATATCCAGAATCTCAAGGTGCAGCTGGATACCACAACTATTGGTAGCACAGCAAAGACAAATGGGAGAGTAAACTTAAAGACCAATCACTCTAAACTTCAAATTTGAAAGACAAGAAGACCAAGGGGGCTACCACCATTCATTTCCGATGCCGCAACAAGATTCAAAAGGCTTCTTGAACCTTAGGCATGGCAGGCTATCGAAGAAGGCTAAACCCAACCCGAAGCTTGTCTTCGCTTTCAACCAGCATAATAAGATAATAGGACAGTTCTGACAAGGCAACTATGAAAGAAAACATTCGGCAATAAACATAGAATGCAGACATGGGCAGTAATATAGCACGACACAAACTGGTTCAAATACGGCGCAAAAAATGCTAATACTAAGATATCATTCGACAACTTAGTAAACATAGCATGATATAAGATAACTTAAAAGACTTTTCATGATGTTAGGAGGCACTTAACACCTAATCATATAGGAAATGCATGACCAATTCAAGTGTCATATAGGAAATGCATGACCAATTCAAGAGGCATTAATAGGATAAAGGATGAGCCAAATAACCATTTAGGGAAACTGGAGAATACCAACATGGGAAAGAGACAAGACACATATCATAACTAACTAGCAAGCTTAATGGCTTACGATATATCACCTGCCATCATATTTCAAATAGAAACATATCCAGAACATGTTAGACTAGGCACAAGACCTTGTCAGGAACATGCCATGTTTCAATACTGCTTAATTTATCTCCAGTTTTATTCATAAACCAACAGACATACATAAGAGCTGATATACATATAATATTTGGAGTAATAGGATATGCTTGAAGGTATACAAAGATAGACAACTTCGACATACACCTTGTGTATACTGAAATTTATATACCCTGTATACTTTGAAGCGTATCATCATGGGTTCAGCAAATGAAAAAAAAATCAACGTGAGCAAGTTCATGCATCAATAAGAGAAAAGAAAATATAGTGATATCCCACACGACTTAAAGCAAACAATATTAAACCAAACAGACTCCATTAGCATGTTCAGACTTAAATTTAAACAAGAAATAACCAAAACAGGGTACACTAACATGTAAAGGACTAAGACACATACACTAGACTAACTAGCATGCTTCATGGTCTCCTAAATTTACACACAAACCAACAGAGAAAGTTCAATTTTTCAGATATTTAAAAGACATAGAAGGAAGAAGCTGGACCAGTAGCAACCCATATCTAGGCTTTCTAACACACCACATATCTATAAAGCTGAAAATAGGCATGCTCGTATGAGCAGATTCACAATAGTGCAAAGCACTAATGCAAAAATGTCATTCAAACAAACTCAAAAGGTAGGGCATGATACAAGATAATTTTGGAGGTGTGATGTACTAATATGGAGGCCTTTTTAACACTTAAGCAGGTAAGGCAAGTGTATAATCAGTTGATGGACTCAACAAGATAAGTGTGATTCAACATTCGAATCCAATATGATCACACAATGTCCATAAGTCAACACACACACAAAGCCTCTTATCATATTAAATATAAATCTAATAATACAAGCAAAGCATTTACGAACATTAATAAGTCAATTAACGCATCGATGAAAAAATGACTATCTTATCACATAATCAACAACAAAAATACACAACAATACGAGAAAATACAAGAGAAATTTGTTTTACTGACCTTCTCCAGGCGTGACCGAGGCGTGTTTGAATCGTCGACACGCTCGGAGAAGTTTGGAATTCAGATTTTTATTTTTGATCACCGACTCAATTTATAATTACGAAAGAATTGTTCTGAAAATTTCGACCCGACTGAACCGACCGGCCGGCGGTGACCCGACCGGACCGACGACCGACCGAATCGAACCAAAATGTGAAGAACAAAGGGATTTTGGATTGAAATTAAGAACAAATCGACCCGCTTTTTGTGTTTTCTTTGGACCGAAAGAACTCCAAAAATCCTCCCAAAATCTGTTTAATCCCAGAAAAATCTCCTCCAACATAGAACAAAATGGGGTATTTATAGATATCAACCCCAACGTTCAACTCGTCGAAGTTGAGTTTGAAATTTGAATTAAAGGCAAAAGAAATCGCGGTTGAGGGCATGGGTCGCGGATTTTATGGTGTCAGCCAGAGGGTCGATGAAAGCGAGAGGGTTGGTGGTGGCGGGAGGCGAGGTGGCCGGCGACGTGGGTCGCCGGTATGGGGGTGTGGTCAGCGGCTTTGGTGAAGGAGAGATATAGGGTTTTAAGTTTTCTGATTTTTGTTTGTTTGGGGGATTAAAAGGGTTGGGTCGGTTCGGGTCGGGTGAGTGGGCCGACGGGAGTTGGGCTGGGGCGGTGAAATGGGCTTCGGTGGATTTGGGTATAAGGGAATGGGTTGGTTGATAAGGAAGGGGGTTGGGCCGGTCCGGTTGGGCTTGGTGAAATTGTTTTTGGGGTTGAGTTTTGGTTAGGGAAATAAAAGATGGTTGTTGGGCTTCGATTTTGGTGGTAAGGGAATTTAATTGTTTTGGGTTTGGGTATAAGGGAATTTAATTGGGGATTGGGCTTGGACGTTTGGGTAGAATTTGTATTGGGTTTGGGTATAAGGGAATTTAATTGGGGGAGTTTGGGCTTGTGAATTTTGTTTGGGTAGAATTTGTTTTGGGTTAGGAAATAAAAATGGGTTATGGATTTAAAAAATATATAAGAGGGGTTTAATATTAAAAATATATTTTTTGTAAAAGATGTGAATTATTTAAAATAACATAACGATGTGATAATAAAAATATAATATTTACGAAATGTTTAATGCTTAAAAAAGGAAATGCGATGCAATTTTGCGAGAATAAACTAACATAGAATTTTCGGATAAAACTTATGATTATTATAAAATGCAAATGATATAAAATATGCGAATAATAATAATAATACGAAGATACACACATATATGCCTATATTTTAAAATTATTTTAAAAGTGTCAAAATATTAAAAATTACGAATAAAATCATAAAAGATGGGACAAAATTGGGTGTCAACACACGCAGCAGGCCCCACTCAGACCGATATCGAGGCCGCGATGCACACATTGGGTTTAACTCAACCGGACCCAAATTGGTTTATGGACACCGGTGCCACTACCCATATGACATCCGATTCAGGTACTCTCTCCTCTTATTCCAATTTGAGCAACCCTCGGGGTATAATTGTTGGTAATGACAACTCTATTCCAATGCAGGGTTATGGTCAGAAAACGTTGTCTCCCCCCAATCCACCCCTTATCTTGAAAAATACTTTACATGCCCCAAATTGATTAAAAACTTAGTGTCTGTCCGAAAGTTCACCACTGACAATTCTGTTTCTGTTGAATTTGATCATTTTGGTTTCTCTGTGAAGGATTTCAAGACATGGAGTCCTCTCATGAGGTGTGATAGTAGGGGAAATCTGTATCCTATCACACCCGGTTTCAGTCCATCGAGTCAAGCCTTGCCATCAGCTTTTGCAGTCATTTCTCCTTCCTTGTGGCATGCTCGCCTTGGTCATCCGGGATCTTCAATTTTATCAGTTTTAGATAAAAATAGTTTTATTTCTTGTAAGGGTACGAGTCGTACTCAAAATTGTCAATCTTGTTCGTTAGGAAAAATTGTTAAGTTGTCATTTTTAGACTCAAATTCTCATACTTCAATGCCATTTGATATTATTCATAGCGACATATGGACGTCTCCTATTCTAAGTTCGTTGGGTCATTGGTATTATGTTCTTTTTTTGGATGATTATTCTAAATTTTTGTGGACGTTTCCAATTGCAAATAAATCTCAATTATTTTACGTCTTCATAAAATTTAGAGCATTCATTAGAACACAATTCGAAAGAAAAATAAAAAATATTCAGTGTGATAATGGAAAAGAGTATGACAATAGGGAATTTCGGGAGTTCTGTGCCAATAATGGGATCGATTTTCATTTTTCGTGTCCTCATACATATTCACAAAATGGGAAAGCCGAACGCAAAATTCGTTCCATAAATAACATTGTCCGAACTCTCTTAATTCATGCTTCCGTACCCTATATTTTTGGCATCATGCTCTTCAAATGGCAACATATCTCCTTAACATAATTCCTTCCAAAGGTCTGACATATTCTTCCCCCCTCCAAATTTTATATAATAAAAATTCATCTTATTCTCATCTTCGAGTTTTTGGGTGCTTATGTTATCCGTTATTCCCTTCCACCACAATTAACAAACTTCAGACCCGGTCTACTCCGTGTGTGTTTTTGGGTTATCCGTCGAATCATCGTGGTTACAAATGCTTTGATTTATCCTCCAAAAATCATAATTAATCGCTATGTAATTTTTGATGAAACCCAATTTTCATTTACTAACGTTCATACTCCCGAGCCTAGTTCATATAATTTTTTGAATGATGGTATATCCCCGTATATTACTCACCATTTTTTGGACATATCCCGCACCCCAAATTCTCCACGCCCATCGCCATTGGGTCGCTTTCAGTCCAGCCACATCGATCAGTTCGGCCGATTGGGCGATCCAGCACTGAATCGGGTCGATTCAGACACGATTTGGGCCAAGAGCCCACCGCTGTCACGATCCGTCTCGAGCCCAGCAAATTCTCAAAATTCACTCAATTCTTCCTCGAGTCATAGATCGGTCACTCGTAGTCAGCGGGATATTTTTACACCTAGAAGACATTTTAATTTACATTCTGATGTCTCTAAATCCGCCTTGCCCCGTAATCCTGTGTCCGCCTTAAACGACCCGAATAGGAAAATTGCTATGACTGATGAATATAATGCTCTTATTGATAATAAGACGTGGGAGTTGATGCCCCTTCCATATGGTATTAATGTTATCAGTTCTATGTGGATTTTTGCTCATAAGAAAAATTCAGATGGATCATTCGCTCGACATAAGACACGACTAGTGGGTGATGGTAAGACTCAGCAGGTTGGGATAAATTGTGGTGAGACGTTTAGTCCGGTGGTCAAGCCGACTATCATTCGCACTGTGCTTAACTTGGATCTTTCAAAGACATGGCCTATTTATCAGTTGGATGTCAAGAATGCTTTCCTACATAACGATCTCAAGGAAACAGTCTATATGCATTAGCCGTTGGGATTCAGGGATCCCAACCGTCCTCATCATGTCTGTTTATTGAAGAAGTCCTTATATGAGATTAAGTAGTCTCCACTGGCCTGGTATACGAGGTTTGCTGACTTTGTTTTGACTATTGGGTTCACTCACAGTAGGTCAAATAATTCCTTGTTCATCTACCATCGTGGTTCGTCCTTGGCCTATATTCTGTTATATGTGGATGATATCATTTTGATTGCCTCTTCCGATGCCTTACGCCAATCTATCATGGCCATGCTTAACTCTGAGTTTGCTATGAAACACTTAGGGCCCTTGAGTTACTTTTTGGGGATTGCCGTCAAGCGTCATTCAGATGGCTTGTTTTTGTCTCAAAGAAATATGCGGCTGAGATCATCGAGAGGGCTGGGATGTCATCCTGTAAGTCTACTTCCACTCTAGTTGATACAAAGCAAAAGCTTAGTGCCGAGGCCGGCGCACCAAACGAGGATCCGACCCGCTATCGCAGTCTTGCAGGGGCCCTTCATTATCTTACTTTTACAAGATCGGATATTACGTATGCCGTCCAGTAGGTGTGTTTATTCATGCATGATCCCCGAATTGAGCACATGAATGCAATCAAACGCATCATTAGGTATATTCAGGGTACACTAGACTATGGTTTGCATTTATATCCTTCCTCGCCATCCACACTTGTTTCATACACAGATGCTGATTGGGGTGGTTGTCCAGACACCAGACGGTCGACGTCTGGCTATTGTATGTTCCTTGGCAACAACCTGGTCTCCTGGTCTGCGAAGCGTCATGCAACTCTATCCCGCTCAAGTGCTGAGACTGAATATCGAGGGGTCGCCAATGTGGTCTCAGAATCATGTTGGTTACGTAATTTGCTTTTAGAGCTTCATTATCCTATTCAGAAGGAAACCTTGGTGTATTGCGATAATATTAGTGCCACTTACCTATCTAGTAATCCGGTTCAGCACCAACGCACTAAGCATATCGAGATGGACATTCACTTTGTCCGCGAAAAGGTTGCTCGGGGTCAGGTATGCGTCTGTCATGTCCCGTCAAGATATCAAGTTGCAGACATCTTTACAAAAGGTCTTCCTGTTGGTATTTCTATGGTACTTTATAGAGCAGTACGGGAAGTAATAACTGTTACAAATGTTCGAAAGGATAAATAAATGGTCAATCTTCAAAACTGCCACATGTATGTTGTGTCTTGAATCTTGATCACCTTGCAAAGCCAATGTTGAGAACTGCCGCAAGTTTGTTGTGCCTTGAATCTTGATAACCTGAAATCAAGAAACAACTAAATCTGGATGGTTACAACGTTGTGTGTTGAGTCGAGGATAGCCCTCTATCCTTAAGAAAAGATTGCCCCGTATATATGCTTTTACGTTAGCGGGCAATAGTCTCCCAAGATAAAACAACACTTTAATCTCAACACTACAAAGCCAATAGGTTGAGTCTGGCGAAGAAAACAAATATGACTCGACTTGCTGAAGCTATGGAATAGGAAGGAAGAGTTTCTCAATACTCTTCTCTTTTGTCTCTGTGTATATAATGTCTCTGTAGTGTATATCTTGAGTATATGTGAGGGTTTACTCGCTGTTTTCCAGTCACGAATTGCACAGATTTTTGCCACTATTTTGGACAGATTTCGGCCACTGTTTTGTGCCCTTTTGTGACTGAAAAACGCTGCTGTTTTCGTGTGTTTTCAGTGGTGTTTTGCATTGCATTTTCTTCCTGTTGTGCAGCTGTGAATTGAGCCAACAACTACTCAATATATAGCAAGCAAGAGGGGCTGTCCAACTGCCAAAAATAAGGCTGTAATGGCCATTAAGGGAGGCCATTAAAACAGCCAAGTAATGGCTATTAAGGCCTTTGAAAGAGGCTGTTCACTGCCCAAGTAATGGGCTGTTAATGGAGGAATTAATCAGCCAAATAATGGCTGGTTAATGCTCCAAAACGCAGTCCAACGGTAGGCAGAAAAAGTCTCCAGAAATTCTGGGGACCAAACTGTAAATATGAAAGAATTCTGGTCCAAACTGTACATATGAAACTTCAGGGATCAAACTGTACATCTGACAGAGTTCTCTGGTCCAAAAAGATAGTATTAGACAGCCCCACAGCCCCACAGCCCACGACCCGTGAACCCGTGAACCCGTGAACCCGTGAACACTAATTAAGGTATCATTTTCCTTACAATATACTACAAATATATATACCATATATACAATATTGTTTTGTACTTATTTTGGATGAGATGGGCTGAGAGGCCCACTTTCGAGGCCCTAAGAGAGCCTCTGTTTCTTCTTCTTGTTCGCCGCCGGGCCCATCAGGCCCAGTGACCCTACCTTTCGCTTTCTTTGGCCGGCCGGAGCCCATCGCCAAGGCCCAAGCGGGCCACTATTTTGTTGCTGCCCAGTACACTGCTTTGTATATATGTGATATACACTGTTGTATATTCAGTGTATATCACATGTATATTGCTTTGTTTAACACACCCCCGCAGTCATAGCGGGCGGTTTTCGAACGCTGAGACTGTCCCTAAAATCTTCAAAGAGAACCGATGGTAGACCCTTTGTAAAGATGTCTGCAATTTGATAACGAGACGGGACATGACATACGCGAACTTGACCCTTTGCAACCTTTTCACGGACAAAGTGAATGTCCATTTCGATATGCTTGGTGCGCTGGTGTTGGACTGGGTTACCTGAAAGGTAGATGGCACTAATGTTATCGCAATATACCAAGGTTGCCTTCTGAATGGGACAATGAAGCTCCAAAAGCAAATTACGTAGCCAACATGACTCGGAGACCACATTCGCTACCCCTCGATATTCGCCGTGACCGAGCGTGATGAGTTGCTTGACGCTTTGCCGACCATGAGACCAAGTTGTTGCCAAAGAACATACAGGAGCCAGAAGTCGACCGTCTGGTGTCGGGACAACCACCCCAATCAGCATCCATGTAAGAGACAAGTGTGGATGTAGATGGAGGAAACAAGGGCAACCCATAGTCCAGTGTCCCCCTCAGATATACCGAATGATGCGTTTGATTGCATTCATGTGCTCAACTCGGGATCATGCATGAATAAACACACCGCTGAACCGCATATGTAATATCTGGTGCGGTAAAGGTAAGATCTTTGGAGGGCCCTGCCAGATCGCGATAGCAAGTCGGGTCCTCGTATGGTGCACCTGCTGTGGCACTTAGCTTTGGGTTTGCATCAACTGGCGTGGAAGTGGACTTACAGGATGACATCCCAGCCCTCTCGATGATCTCAGCAGCATACTTCCGTTGAGACAGAAACAAGCCACCTGAATGACGCCTGACGACAATCCCCAAAAAATAACTCAGCGGCCCTAAGTCCTTCATAGTAAATTCAGAACTGAGCATGGCCATGATAGACTGGCGCAAAGCATCGGAGGAGGCAGTCAAGATAATATCATCCACATACAACAGAATATAGGCCAATGACGAACCACGGCGGTAGATGAACAAAGAATTATCTAACCTGCTGTGAGTGAACCCAATAGTCGAAACAAAATCAGCAAATCGTGTATACCAGGCCCTTGGAGACTGCTTAAGACCATATAGTGATTTCTTCAACAAACAGACATGATGAGGGCGGTTGGGATCCCTGAAACCCAACGGCTGATGCATATAGACTGTTTCTTTGAGATCACCATGTAGAAAAGCATTCTTGACATCCAACTGATGGATTGGCCAAGTTTTTGAAAGAGCCAGGCTAAGCACAATGCGAATGGTAGCCGGTTTGACCACCGGACTAAATGTCTCACCACAATCAATACCAACCTGCTGAGTCTTACCATCACCAACAAGTCACGCCTTATGTCGAGCAAAGTACCCATCTGAATTCTCCTTATGAGCAAAAATCCACATAGACCTGATAATATTAATACCATATGGATGGGACACTAACTCCCACGTCTTATTATCAATAAGAGCATTATATTCATCAGTCATGGCAGTTTTCCAATTAGGGTCATTTAATGCGGACACAGGATTGCGGGGCAAGGGGGATTTAGAGACATCAGAATGTAAATTAAAATGTCTTTTAGGCGTAAAAATACCTCGTTGACTACGAGTGACCGGTCTATGACTCGAGGAAGAATTGAGGGAATTTTGGGAATTTTCTGGGCTCAGGCGATCGGCGTGAGCGATGGGCTCTTGGCCCAAATCGAAATATTTGGACTCGGCCACGGACTAGTTCGAGCTGGGCTGGGCCGCCCGATTCTTTGGAACTGTTCGATGTTTGGAATATAGTGGGTGTGGCGATGCTTGTTGGGCGGTAGGCGATGGGCCATTGGAGGATTTTAGATGCACGGAGATGTCCGAAAAATTCCGAATAATATACGGGGATATTTGGTCATCCAAAAAATTATATGACTTAGGTTCGGGAGTATGAACTTTCGTAAATGGAAATTGAGTTTCATCGAAAATGACATGGCGATTGATTATGATTTTCTTGGAGGATAAATCAAAACACTTATAACCACGATGATTTGACGGATAACCCAAAAATACACACGGAGTAGACCGAGCCTGAAGTTTATTAATTGTGGTGGATGGGAATAACAGATAACACAAGCACCCAAAAATCTGAAGATGAGAATAAGATGGGTTCTTATTATATAGTATTTTTAGGGGGGAAGAATATGTCAGACCCTTAGAAGGAATTATGTTAAGAAGATATGTGGCCATTTGTAGAGCATGATGCCAAAAATATGGAGGTATGGAGGCATGTATTAGGAGAGTTCGGACAATGTTATTTATGGAACGAATTTTGCGTTCGGCTTTCCCATTTTGTGAAGATGTATGAGGACATGAAAAACGAAAATTTATCCCATGAGTAGCACAAAACTCTCGAAACTCCCTATTGTCATATTCTTTTCCATTATCACATTGAATATTTTTTATTTCTCTTTCGAATTGAGTACGAATGAACGCCCTAAATTTTATGAAGACGGATAACACTTGTGATTTATTCGCAATTGGAAACGTCCACAAAAATCTAGAATAATCATCTAAAAAGAGAACATAATAACGATGACCCATTGAACTAAGAACAGGAGATGTCCATAAGTCGCTATGGATAATGTCAAATGGCATAGAAGTATGAGAATTGGAGTCTACAAATGGCAACTTAACAATTTTTCCTAATGAACAAGACTGACAAATTGGAGTACGATTTGTACCCTTACACGAAATAAAGCTATTTTTATCTAAAGCTGATAAAATAGAAGATCCTGGATGACCCAGACGAGCATGCCATATGGAAGGAGAGATGACTGCAAAAGCTGATGTCAAGGCTGGACTCGATGGACTGAAACCGGGCATGATAGGATACAGATCCCCCCTACTATCACACCTCATGAGATGACTCCCCGTCTTGAAATCCTTCACAGAGAAACCGAAAGGATCAAATTCAACAAAAACAGAATTGTCATTTGTGAATTTTCGGACATACACTAAATTTTTAATCAATTTAGGAGCATGTAAATTATTTTTCAAGAGGAGTGGTGGATTAGGAGGAGACAATGTTTTCTGACCATACCCTAGAATTGGAATAGAACTGCCATTACCAACAATTATCCCCCGAGGGGTGCTCAAATTGGAATAAGATGAGAGAGTACCTGATTCGGAAGTCATGTGAGTAGTGGCCCCGGTGTCCATGTACCAATTTGGGTCCGGTTGGGATAATCCCAATGTGTGCATCGCGGCCTCGATATCGGTCTGAGTGGGGCCTGCTGCATGATGGGCTTGCGGAGGACGAGGCCCAAGGACTCCTGGTCGTCTTTGTGCCGGGCATTCTGCTGTGAGTGCCGTTCTTTGGGCCATCGCCGATGGGCGCCAATCTTTGGGTATTGGGCCTGGGTGTTGGCGACCAGCCGCGTGGCGGCTGTTGGAGGGTGCGGGTGCCACTGCCACTGGCCCCACTGCTGGGCCCACGGTGGTGGCGGCCCACTGTACCCTGGATGGGACCCACTGCCTGCTTGTTGCTCACCGGAACCGCCACCAGAGCCGCCTCGTTTGCCCCGACAATTTTTGTTACTTTTGCGATTATTCTTGCCGCCACCATTATTATGGTTTTGGCCCGAATTATTAACAAAACCCGAAGAACTAGGAGAGGATGCCACCATGACAACTGGGCTTGCTCCAGTAGCCGCCTTTTTAGCCAAACCGGCTTCTTCCAACGTCAGCATGGAGCGGGCTTGATGAAAGTCGGGAAGAGGGTTGCTTTGGCGAAGGAGAGTTCCAACACCATTATAGGCCTCCGAAAGCCCGGCAACCAACTGTAGAACTAGACGATTATTTGTTACTGGTGCGCCAACATTACGGAGTTGATCCGCCAATTCCTTTAGTTTCTTGCAATATGCAGAAACGGAAATACGTCCATTCGAACGAGAGAGAATTCCTGCTCGAGTGTGACGATACGGGAATGTTGGTTGTCTTGGAATATGTCACGCAATCTATTCCATGCAGCCATAGCCGTGGTATCGGGCTCCATAATCGTCTGTAGAAGGTCCATCAAATAGTGGCGTATATCCACCGAAGAACGGTAGCATCAAGTGTAATCCATACCTCAGGATCCTCCGCAGGAAGGGGTCTAGCGGGAGGAATGATGTGATGAAGAACTTGATAAGAGATAGCATGAATTTTAAACAACTTCGCCCACGTTGCATATTGAACGTTTTCCATCTCAAGGACAATAGGGACACTGAGCTTGATATTGGAAACCGTGAGGGCAGGGTGAAAATTGTTCTTAGACATATTTGAAAGAACAAGGAAGGAGGTTAAATTTAAGAGAGGTTTTTGAGAGCGGAAGACGAGATATTTGGAGAGAAAACCCGAGGGAGGGGGGGGGTTCTCGGCCAAAGAGGCAAAAGTTTGAGAGAAGAAAACTTTTGTTTAGACCTAGTCTCTTGATACCATGAAAGAAATAATCCCCTTGATTATTTTCATTAATTGAAAGGTTATATATACAAGTTACATATTTCCATAATAGGAAAATCCTTTTCCTATTCTACTTCTAAATCCTTATTCTACCATAATTCTAACTATACAATTATGGTAAGTGTATAACACTAATTAAGGTATCCTTTTCCTTACAATATACTACAAATATATATACCATATATACAATATTGTTTTGTACTTATTTTGGACGAGATGGGCTGAGAGGCCCACTTCCGAGGCCCTAAGAGAGCCTCTGTTTTGCTGCTGCTGGCTGCTGGCCGAAGGCCCACTGCCAAGGCCCAAGTGACCCTCTGCTTTGTATATATGTGATATACACTGTTGTATATTCAGTGTATATCACATGTATATTGCTTTGTTTAACATATATCTTTCAATTAATGAAAATAATTAAGGGGATTATTTCTTTCACTGCTAATGAGAACGAGATTTTTTTTTTTACTTTTCTAACATGATGATGAATTCTTGTGTTACAACTACTTAACTCTATTAAAAGTCATTGGAGACTCGCTTAAGCTTGAGTTTGAATTCGAGTTCCGAAATTGGAATTTGTTTCGCGTAAGCGTTGTTGGAATAGATTGAGTACATCTTAACGAGGATAAATCTCAATTTTTGGATGATATGGTGGAGATTTCAGGTGGTTAGAATTGAAATTTGAAATTTGAAATTTGAGTCATATTCGATGTAATTGTTGAACATGAAAGAAGATCGGATGTGTACTTCCATGTGTATCCCCCCGTGTATCACACATGTATCCAGTGTGTATGTCTTTTAAATCCATATATACCTGTGTGAAATACGTGTGTCACAGCAAAATCTCGGCGGCCCCAATAAACGAAAGTTGATTCAAATAAAGATTTCTTTGGTACCCTATGTCAATAAAAGTAAAAGAAAGAAAATAAGGGTGAAAGAAAGATACCAAAGCAATGTTGTATCAAGTTGCCTGTCTTTTTGTAGTTGAATCTTAGCCCTCTCGGGGACTTTCTTAAAGAGGAACCTCAGGTAAATACCATGGAATAAGGTTTGATCCTATTCATGGAGATTCCGTAACTATTCCAAAAATGGAAAGTTCGACACAATTGGATTTTTTTTTGGAAATTGGAAGTAGTTACTATATCATGATCTGGTATATACAGAATGAAAACTTCATTCTCAATTCTACGATAATTTTTATGAAAGCCTTTTTTCAACTCGATTTACCTACGAATTTTGACTCCAAATCACCTCCGATCTTTCTCAAATTGTGTATGTTGCCTCGTCCGTATGTTTTCAATTGATTCCAACAATACTCATTGCATGTTACATATATTTTGTTAACTTTATTGGCCAAAAATGGTTAAATGACAGTAAACTTTTTTTTTTGGGATTGTTCCTGTAATTATCCCTAATTCTATTAGACTTGCACTGTTGTAATATTAGTCAAAGTATTTCTACATAGCCACCTCCCAGAAAACCATGACACCCCGTCACTCCACATGGTTCATTATCAAACAAAATGTGGCCATAGTGCTATAGATGCCTTAGCCCGTAGAAGTTTTCGCAATGATACTGGTTCCTTCCACTGCTATATGGATTAAAATCAGCAGATTTTTGAGAATACTATTACCACTTGTTGTGGAATCAGATTAACATATATATGGGTTATATTTTTATAATCATAACGCATACTCACACATTTTAGCAGTAGACTGCAGGTCTCTCCTTGAGATGCTGAAGAAACTATTGGTGCGCCACGTCTACAGTTGATAAACACTGCCTCTCGTAACGTTGGTTATTCTTATTAGCCTAATTATTGGTTTGGTAGCTATGTCCAACCACATCATTTTATGACCAAGCACGATGCACCCTTAGATATTGTATAGGGCAAAATTCGTATAAGATAGTTGTACGCATTATAATATGATACGTGGAGTACGTTGCTGAGTCAGGTACTGGGAGCGACACAAGCATAACCGATAACAGTAATGCAGAAGACTGAAAGCCGTTTGAATTGTAACGGACGACCGTTACTAAACCGATTATACGTCTTCCAAGAAGCTTTATGACATTTATTGAGATATGGATTGTCCAATTATTACAACAGTCATTCTACTGTATTAAAGAGGGCATCTTTCGTGGGCTGTGTACCCGTGAAACTCATGTATAAATAGGACATGGTATTCCATTGTAACCCATCACATTCTAGTTATTACAAGATACTTGTTTATATTCTCTCGATTTATATGCTTTCATATAAGTTATCGAAGCTCTGCCCAGAAGCTGTCACAGAGCTTAGACTAATCATTACTTTACTTTATCTGATTATTATTTGTTTTCAGTATAATTCATCAAGAATTTTTATCTAACGTGTCAGTTAAGATCCACGTATTCAAATTCAACTATACAATTTTACGGATTAACAGATATAATTAAGTAAATAAAAATGTAATCTCTGTATCAATTTAAACTTTTAGATAAGTTGAGATGTCTCACGCTTCTTCTTTAGCATGAAATTTCTCTTCCATGAAACTGTAATATTTAATCAACAACAAATCACACATTCAACAAAGGAGAAAGTATATATGAGTATATGACTATGACGTTAACAATATAGTTGCCCAAGAAACATCTCAACAGTATTAGCCCTAAACATCCAAAGTTGATCAGTATGAGTATATGACGTTACGTTACACCTTGATATCAAGAAAATCCAAACCATCGGTCAAGTATTTTGTACATTCGAGAAGCTTGGTCATATCTCTTCGTCTTTAAGCAAAAAAGAGATTGCTCTAAAGGGAATTGCCCCGTTTTTTATCAGGATTCTTACTGTTCGACGGTCTTTAAGGCCGCCATCATAATCCAATAATTGATCAGCCGGCTCAAGAAATGTCACGACCCAGCTGGTCCATAGTATGTATTGTCAATTTTGGCCCAACATGCTTCACGAATTTGTTTCTTAGCTACACCATCATCGAGTTCAAAATCACACATACCATGTGAATTTGATGTTATTCTTTATAAAACTTTTCATTTTCCTCCCCTATTTCGATGTGAGATTCGCTTAAAGTATCATGTGCACTCTTTTTTCAAAAGTTTATTAGCCTGGAAGACTACTAGTGTCATCCGTCATGGGCGTCACATAAAATTGGCAGGAGCACGTGCCGATACAGTTTTGTGGGATAAAATCTAAAACCTTGAATAGTGAGGTTTCCTTCAGTTTGACCGTAATTAAATACTTTGGCCTAAAACATTTTGTAGTGTCCTTTAGCAGAAATAATGTCACAGCAACATCGTCTGTACGTAGAATTCTTGAGCCTTGGCTTGTGCCAGGAAAACTATTTTGGTGCTTTGACTTGTACTTCAATTACTTGCGGAGTCACACTTTGTGCGTTATGAAACTTTAAGTACTACAATATTGACATCCTCATTGTGGATTTGTATGTATCCTAATATACAAGTTGTGTCATAGTGCTAAACAGTTAAGGAAACAGCCAAACAGGGAGCTCTAGCTTAGCTAATTAAGAATTTAAGGGTGATAAATGGACTAGTTGGATAAATATGAACAGGTCGTAAGGGGTCAATGCACTAAAGAAGTCATGACCCAACTTACTCAATGTTTATTTGGGTCAAAATGTATTGGGCCAATATGAGTCGTCCATATACCCGTCTCGCCCCGTTGGAAGCTTTCCTCTTTTATATTTTATTTTTGAAAAAAAAAAGTGAAGCTAATATTGTATTTTCTTAAGTTATTATAGCTTTATTTTTCCAAAATTTATATTAGCAATATCAAAATTCGATTTTATAAGTTTTGATTTAGGTTGCATAATTTTATTCACTTGGTGACACTATACGACAACGCTTTTACCCAATAATTTGATAGGTCATTCCTTGTTCAAATCATTAAGTTAAGTCAACTAATGAAACCTGTTAGAACTAATGTACACACATAATGGATGATACATAAGTTACAAGTTTATGAATCAACCAACATGTAACTCTCTAATTAAGATAAGAGTTCTGTTATCTATCCTAAAGTGGGGTTAAGTATGGAACTCTTTATGAAGTAAGAGTTATTTTTCACTTGGTTCTACTATAAAAAGAGAAGGACTTGAGGTCATTCTAACCATCACAATTAAGCTTTAAATTCCTTTAGATTAAAGTGTAGTTGTTGTGGACAATTTACAAGACTCCACATGTGATTTTGTAAGAAACCGTTTGACAATTGGTGGTTGTAACACACAACAATCGTAGAGAAGAAGGTATGTATTATTCAGCATAAATTTCCGAGTTATAAATCTTCATTGGTATCAGAGCATCATGGTTAGATGTGTTTAATTTCACCATTGTATGATTAAAATTTAGTGGAAAATGGTATTTCATTTTAAAGATATTACATGACAAAAGTTTTATGAAAAAAACATGAATAACAATCATACTTTCGACTGTATTATCTCCTTGTATTTGTCGCTTTCATATTTGAGACTTATGTTACTGGAAAGATCATTTCGAGAGCTTTCTAGCGGTATATTATTTGTAAGATTTTAATATCGGATGAAGGAGATATAATTGTCAAAAGTTGGCTGTCCGAAACAGAAAGAAATCTGATATTTCAGATTTAATGTCCAGATTTGCAATCTGTTTTTCTCCTTATTCAGGATTCAAATATATGCAAGCCATATATCACTGTAAAGTATTTTTGATATCTTTCTAACGGTATATTTTTTGTAAGATTCTGATATTGGATGAAGGAGATATGAGCGTTAAAAGTTGACTGCTCCGAATAGATAGAAATCTGAAAATTTCTGCACAAACGCCTGAAGTCTTGATGAACTTTTCTCCAACCATGGGCTATATTATAGAGCAAGCCATATATCATTGAAAAGATATTTTCAAGATATTTCCGATGACATATCATATGTAGAATTTTGATAAAACATAAGGGGGAAATTAAAGTCTAAAGTTGGCTGCTCAAAACAAAAAAAAAGATATAAAATCCTTTAATTTTCACTAGAAGAAAAAAAATCAAATATGAAATTCTTTTTGAATTTTTTTTTTATAATATTTTTGTTGTAATTGATGTATGAACGCATTCAAATTCTTAAAATAATAAAGTGTGATGTTCATGATTATAGTTTATGTCAGTTTTATAAAAATTAATGACATGTTTCTTTCTGAGTGGGAGTTCAAAATTGGTTGACAATTTGCTCATTTAGAACAATTATCTTGTTTGATTTGCGCATAGTTGATCTAGAAAATATTGGGATGCTTAAGGACACATGTGATGAAAGTAAGACAAACGTAGATTTTTGCACATGGGCTCATAGTACACCGATATTAATTTAGATGTAATTTTTAAGCAAATATATTTATATATATTGTGTATATGCTCACATGTGTTATATATTTTTCTTATGTGCTTAGTACTTTTTTAAATGGCTTCAAAGATTATTATGGCTCAATTGAATAAGGGTGAGAAACTTAATGGTGACAATTATGACATTTGACACCGTAAAATTCGATACATCCTTGAAGAGCATGATATTTTGGAGACTCAACAATGTGATAGTTGAGCAGTCTAGTGGAAACACAAAGCAACATACAAAAGAAAAAAGGCTTTTCAAGCCTGGAAGAAAAGAACATTATTGCTCGCATAACGTTGCTGAGCAGTATGGCTGATGATCTGATATGTGAATTTGAATTATATCTAACGGCTCACGTAATGTGGATAGCACTGAAAGATAAGTTTGGTGGCACTTTCGCTACTAAACTTAGTTGGTTGACCATCAAGTTTGACACCTACAGTTTGCACCCTAACACATCGATGAGGTAACATTTAAGAGATATGCCAAATATGATAAGGGAGCTTAAATCAATTGGTCATAATCTTGCTGATGAACAACAAGTACAAGCTGTTATTTATCTCTTCCTTCTAGTTGAAAATATATGAAAGTTCGTATGACCCACAATGAAAGTATCAAGTCTTTTGAAGACATTGAACACCGTCTTGTTCTTGAAGATGAGAGTTGTGATGCTTCAAAAATAACTAAATAAGCTTTTCTAGCTGAATCTGCTGGGACTTCAAATCCTAAGCAAAAGAACACGAACAAAAAATTTTGGAAGAAGAAGGGATCTGGTAAAGCCAAATCAGAAGGTAAACCTTAATTTAAGAAGAGAGAAAAACGTGGTGATAAAAAAGTTGATATGACCAAAGTGGAGTGTTATTCCTACCACAAGATGAGTCATTATGCTCGGGATTGTTCGGAGCAGCATAAGGTAACACCACATACTTAAAATTCTCAATTTGTTTATGTCTCTAGTACAACATTAATTTGTTGATGCTAATTTTTTCATTTTTGTGGACTAGACTCAAGTGACAGACCACATAGCCAGAGATAGAGGATCGTTTGTTGAATAATGTTGGCTGTCTTCAGGAAGCAGATGGCTTTATGTAGGTAAAAAATGCTTCAATTGGAGTAAAAGGGATTGGTACATGCAAACACTACAAGAAATCGAACTTATTGTGGCGACGAAAATCGCCACAAAAACCTCATAAGTCGCTACTAAAGACCCATAGCAGCGACTTTCCTGCCATTGGTAGTACTTCCATAACTAAAGGTTATTCGTGACAACCTTCAAAAGTCGCCACAATAAGTAGGTATTTGTAGCGACATCTACTGCCACAATAGGTAAGCAAGCATGCCACAACAAAATAATTTGACAACCCAAATATTGGATTAGTCACCACTGAAATAAAACTTTTAGCAGCCACTTTGTCGCCACAAAAATAAAGTGGTTATCATCAGCAACTTTTTCCCCGCTACTAAAAAATGATATTAGTAGCGATGCGTGTCGCTACAAAACTCCATAGACTATCAGTAGCAAGTTTATTTTCGCTGCTATATTACTATTAGTAGCGACGGTTGTCATCACAAAATCAATATGCTATCGGTAGTAACTTTCCTCTTGCTACTAAAAAAATAACTCATCTGTGGCAACATTTATCTCGCTACTGAAGAACAACTTTTAGCAACAATAAAAATGACTACAAAAACTATTAAACCACTAGATTTACTATTGACAATTGAATTCTCTAAAATTGATATAGAGCTACTAAAAACATCCAATAGCATTTAACAAACTACAAAAGCATTTCCAATCCGAAAATTATACTTAAAATTCAACTACACATTACTACATACATAGTACTTCGGTTCATTGTATTGCAAAAACTTTCACTGTATGCATATTACATATTATCAAAAACTTCCATTGCATGCCTTCAAGCTTCTCTTTGGTCCACCCCATTGTTTAAGAATCTTGTCCCTGTTATTAAAAAAAATATAGGATCACTTTGAAAATTCTCATAATCCAATGCTAGTAATAAAAGGGGTCACATAGAGCACATAAGACTTTAAAAATCAATGACATATAGAATAGTTCCAAGACTTTATAAAGATAAAGATTTATATTTTTCTACTTTATCCTGACCCAACCCACTCCTAATAATCATGACTCATTTGTTTTAATCCTTAAATACAAGTAATCTTTCCTAAGAGTGAATCTACCATCAACAATCATATTTGAACACGATACCACTGATATTTGTTTTGACAATGGTATCATAACGATACCACTGATACTACTTGCTAGAAGCCATTAATCTTAGTACCAACTACAAAAGATGAAGCCTCAGTTACACCAACTATTTGTAAATGCTGATCATCTTGCTCTTCTATGAGTCCTTTGCAGGAAGAAAGGACAGCAAGTCAAACACCGAAAGAATATGAAATCATATCTAGTACTGGTGATAGAATCTGAAAGGGAAAAACAGCTACACTAGTTTACAAACTAGAGCAATGGAGATAGTTAGACATATCCAAAAAAAGAAAATGTGTACATGGACAAATGAGTGTAAGTTTCAATTATTGACTAATTACACTCCAAGTAATGCCTTGAAGAAGTAAACAAACAGAGTTCTTTAAGTTACCTATTGCTTTGAACAGTGATCCTGCAAACATCATTTGACAGTCACACTTAGCATACTAGGATCAATCTAGAACAATTGAATTACAACAGTTAACTGTCAAACAAAAACAACCTTCACTATATTTTAGCAAGCTACCATGATGTGTATAACAGCTTACACTTGACCTATTAAAAGTTCTCCTAATCGAACTATGACTGATTACCAAACTACAAAATATTCAAGACTGGAGGTACACACAGAACTCATCTCCCATTACACATATTAACAGTATGATTTTTGTGTAGTGTAAGGGAAAAGTATACTTAAATCTGATAAATATACAACCTTTATCTCTTGACAGGCAACTGAAAATCTGTTCAGATTTATTTTAGGAATCTTATCAAACACTTTGTATATGTCATTGAGAAAATCAGATTTAGAAGAACAAGCCAACAACTTAAATTGAGCAAGTCACAAATTATTTATCAAAAAGTAAGAAATAAGAATTGTCAAAGCAAAGGAGAAGACTTGCTAAGGAGCAAGAGCAAGTACCTGTTGCATAAGGGAAAATGTAATCCAATTTTGTAATGACAAGAGTATGATCAACCTCAACTTTAAATGAAGGAAAAATCAAGTATTTTATTTTGCAAACCACAAGGACTAAGTTAAAAGATTTCCCTTAAAAAATATCATTCATGAACCAAAAATAAACATTTAAGTGTATCGGTTATTCGACTTCAATTACAAATTAGATGACGTCAATTAGATGAATATTTTGTATCAACTCTGACTCAAGATCCATTTATTCATATAATTTGAATGTGTCGGGCAATGCCACTTCAAATACATGATATTTTTCGCTTTGGGTTAAGTATGCACAAATAAATATTTGAAAAGCCTCAACACCATTAAAAAATAAATTTATTTAACTTTATATGTCAGTCCAAAGAAAAAACTATTTATTTTGACCCAACTCCCGACTCATTACACAATTTAACCCTATTCTTTTTTGTTTACACAGACAATCCTATGACAATAGAGGCAACATTTACATTGTCTATGGTATTCTGTATGCTATGCATTCTCATCTTTGGAGAAACAGAGAAATCAAAAAACCATTTACAACAAAACATAATAATAGTAGCAACTAGTATGATAAAAATATAATAAGACAGTGATTTTAGGAAGTTTACATGAATTTGTTGGGATTTCGATCCAACCACTCCCGTTCTCCGTTAACTTTCTTATGTGTATGTTGGATCTCCCACACTTTATCTGGTGTGTCCTTTTCTCCAGATACAGGATCTCTCTACAATATAGTTCAATAGAAAAAATATATAAGCAAATAAATATATAAATAACAATGCAGTATATGTAATAATAGGGAACAACTGTATTTTCACCGTAACTTCCTCTACTTCTGCAAAAGATCTTGTACCACAAGCATGCTTAGTTATTTGCTTTTTTCTATTTCTTTTGTTTTTCTTACTGACAATCAGCACTACGCCAAGAGTTCAGGATATCTTTATTCAAAGAGTAAATACACTTGGTATTTCCTAACTACAAAAATATTGGTTATTAAGTTACCTTGAATTCCTCACTTCTAAAATACTTTACGAGGTATTTCCAGTCCTCCAACTGAACATCCTTAGATCGATGAGACAATTTGTCTTCATCAGTATCATAACGGGAGTAGTGAGTGTGCATATTACTTATCACAAAGCCTTGCATCTTATGCTCTCGCAGTCCGCCACAAACTTCAAATTTATTCTGAACACATTATAACATTATATTTGATATTCTAATCATATGAATAAATCATGTAATCTAAAGGCAATATAATATTGAGAGTAATTTAATACCTTGACCTTTAACCACGTTGTTTCTCCGTATTTCAAAACTATCTTTTTCCACTTACCCTCTCGGAACGAGATATGACTCCTCATGATCAAATCAGAGTAATTAACAATATCTCCAGCCTCAGAACCCATAGCTCTATCTATGTCATCTGGAATCATTATTGTAATTTTGCCTCCATACTTAGTTTTTATATCTACTGTTTTTTATTTATATTTTCCTCTTCCTCTCTTTTTATTGATGCGAGAAACTGCAAAGCAAACAACATATATCATCACCACTGATTTTAATATATATCGTCTACAAAGAGCTTTAACTAAAAAAGAGAGTGAATTATTTTTATTGAAAAAGACAGCGAGGGAGGCTAATAAACAGAGACAGTCCATTCAAACTTAAAATTAACCAAAACATGATTAAAGAAGCATAATATTATTCATTGTCATGTGAGCAGCCTCTATGTTAGCATCCATATTAGCATTTACAGTCTCTTTTTATGAACCAAAACTATGATGACGATAACTATAAGAATCAGAGAACTATAACAAAGAACTAACCTACACCATTTTCAACCTTTGGGGAGGGGTGTACACTTTCAACTAGATTCCTTGATGATTGTGTCTCTGGAGATGTTCTTTGGAGAGGGCTACTTGATATTTGTCCTAGAGGTCCTTGACTTGGGTTACATGATTGTCTTGTCTCCAAAGATACCTCGTTAATCCCTATTGATTGTATTTGTGGTTGAGATGTCGTTCCAAGACTTCCACGCCCTCGATAATTGCTACATTCACATTATGTCCCGCCTCTCCGATTTTTACCTCGTCCAGTTTCTCTCATTTTCTGCAACATCTGATAAAAAAAGGAGAAGTATCAGAATTAGAAATTAAAGATGAAAAATATGTATATCTACCTGTTGGAGAAAATATCAATTCATTAAGCAAAGTATTAAATCAATAAATTATTAAAATGTGGGACATTTGGCTGATAACTGTTGCTTTATTGATTGAAACGTTAGAGTAAACCACTGATTCTACTTAAACACTGTTTCTATTTATAAAACTAAAGCTACAATCATCTTGTTTTGAGAAGTTCTCTGTATTTTTGTTTTTATTAGGCTTACATGAAATTAATTCAAGATGATTAAAGGGCAGCCCGGTGTACTAAGCTCCCGCATGCGCGGAGTCCGGAGAAGGGCCGGACCGCAAGGGTCTATTGATAAGGCTGCGTACAATAGACCCTTGCGGTACAGCCCTTCCCCGGACCCTGCGCATGCGGAAGCTTAGTGCACCAGACTGCCCTTTAATCATCTTGAATTAATTTCATGTAAGCCTAATAAGAACAAAAATACAGAGAACTTCTCAAAAAAAGATGTAGACATATATATCATCAATCTTTGCTTCTCAATCTTTAGGAGGATGTATCACTGTCCTCTCCATCATTATCATCAAGTAACTCTTCTTCATCTTCTTCATTCTCTGATACATCTGTATGATTGTCATTAATTAAATCATCTTCCTCATTTTCTTGATCATTGGTACACAAAACAGTTTGTGGTTCAACATCATCTCTATGTAAGAACACCTCAATATTAGTTTTTTGGTCATTGGTATGCAAAATATTACATTCAACTTCCTCTTGTTGATAAAATTCTTCGTTCAGTAATGCTTCACCTTCAACTTCAGGCATATTGAAAATGTCGCGAGAATTTGTCTTTACAACAACAAGCCAATCTTTATCGATCATGTCATTCAAGTAGAAGACTTGCTCAGACTGAGACGCCAACACAAATGGCTCATTTGTATTCAAGGTACAATGAGTATTCACACTTGTAAAACCATATCTGTCAATCTTATATCCTCTTTCTAGGCGAGCCACATCCCACCAATGATACTTGAATAGGTAAACTTTTCTGTTTCCCACATAAGACAACTCATAAATATCCTCTAATACACCATAATACTCCTTATTAGGGTCTGAATCAGCTCCTCTCACAAGAACTCCACTGTTCTGCGTTTTTCTCACAAGTTCTCATGTTTGAAATCTAAATTCATTCACCATAAATATTGAATACCGATGCACCAATGGCTCGGGACCGACAGCTAAGCTTATGAGATCATCATTTGCTCGTCCTAATGCAAATAGTACAAATATCTACATAAACAAACAACACTATTCATCAATATAACACCTTGGTATAATTACACTAATAGTTAAAGTGTCATTTAAGTAGACACCTACACGTGCACGAAACCAATCAAGAAACTCATTGTTACGCATCCTATGAGCTCTCCTTGAACCGTGACTTTCAATCTCTCTCGTGTATTCCCGACATTTTGTGTTAGTGAAGATTAATTGAATTATCTCAATGTGATATTATCTTGGAACTAATAAGAGACTTACTCCATGAATTGCAAAACCTCTTCACAATTTTGAAGCACATACATACATGCTGGGTTGAACTCATCAGGAGGTAGCTTCATGCTATCTGAAGCAGCACATTTTGGTTGCCCACATTTTTAAAAGATGGACATCTCACCATTTGATCAAGATCCATCGTCATTTCTAGGTGGTTTATGGAACTTGGTTGAGGTATTCTTTAAATATCGTGAGCAAAACATGAGGCTTTCATCTGCCGAATGACCTTCTGCAATGCAACCTTCTGGACGATTTTTGTTGCGAACATATGACTTAGTGTCGCAAATACCTATATATAGATTTCTCATTAATATAATTATAGAATATGGCATTCTAAAGATATGGAATTTATATTATAAAACGAGATATTACCTTTCAATAGGGTACATATCCCAATATTGAACTGGTCCACCAAGCTTTGCCTCTCTTGCCAAGTGAATTGGCAAGTGAATCATGACATCAAAGAACGCCGGAAGAAAAACCATTTCAAGTTTGCATAATATAATAGGAATTTCAGCCTCTAAGATATCAAGATCTTCAATTGTCAAGCACTTAAGAGTATATTAAAAAATTTGTCTAAGGCTATAATTGGTTCACAAACTTCCTTAGGCAACAAACCACATATAGCTACTGAAAAAATGTCTTGTAATAATACATGATGATCATGAAACTTCAATTCATGTATCTTTTTCTCAAGTATGTTAACACACCTTGAAATGTTTGATGAAAAGGCATCTGGAACCTTCAAATTAGATAAGAAATCACATACCTTCAACTTCTCTGGTGGGGGCAATGCATAGCATGCCGTAGGTAACAAGCATCGTGAATCATTTCAGTGTAATATCATCCTCTTCAATGCTATCATCTTCTACTTCATTGACATTAGAATTTTCAACTCTAACTAACACTTCTCCATGCAAGTCTCACACCTTATAAGAATCCTAGAAGCCTATTTTCAACAAGTCTCCTCTTACATCAATTCTTAGCTTGAACACGGTGTTCATACACCCTTTACAAGGACATCGAATAATAGTGCTCACCCTGGGTTGACTGAATGCCCAATTAAGAAAGCCTTCTACTCCATCTCTATACCTTTGGTCAACTTCCAACCAACTTTTATCCATTTCCTACTTTTCAACATAAAAAGAAATAAATCAATTAATTAGATTTTTCATAATGATAAATGGTGGAAAAGGCTACAAAGATGCCTATGAAGAGGCATCAACATGAATAAGTCCATATGAACCTTCATGTTTAAAAAATTAATATATTCAAAACTAAAACATACTTTATATGAGAGGTGCATTCTCATTATCAGAAGAATAATTGTGATTACTATAACTTATGAGGAATATGATCAATAATTCATGTAACTACATACTTATACTAGTACTTTTGTAGGACAATCAGATCAACTGGACACAATTAATAAGAGTTACACAAAGTGCATCACATCAGATATCCTGATAGCCCTTTTCCAGTTGGTTGAATGCAAGATGGGGGTAAACTCACTACTACAATTTATATAAAATTTCCAACTTTTTTTAGAGCTAGTGAATTAAACAAACATTAGAGCAATCTTAGTTAGCGATGGGGTTAGGTTCGTCAGCACTAGCAAGTATTAGTTTAATCATTCAGATATTTTTTTAAAAGAAATTATGATATTTAGCGAGTGATAAAAATATATGATCCCTGCAGCATAGAGCATAAAAGGACTAGCAAAGGTCAGTTTGAGCCACCTATAAAAATAGGAGAAACTACTTTGTTAAATATTTCGCAAAAGAGTCAAACTCCCTCCTACTTGTGCACGACACATACAAAAATCACAGATAAAAGTCTAAAAGAAGAGAATTAGAGGCATTAAAATCTGCAAATACAAGGTTTTCTTTAAAAATTGTTGATTAAGGAGTCTTAGTTTGGACATAAGTCACCAAACCAATCAAATTCATTTTGCTAGCTAACTATCTTCTGAGAAGCTGCCAAAGCCCTCTAACTTAGCGACTAAATATCTTACTAACAACCATTTAGCTTAATTATTATTAGACATCTCTTAAGGTTAGGGGAGAAGTGAGAAAACAAAAACTCTTGTTTAAGAACAAGGGGAGCCTTCACTATTGTGGTTTTCCATCATAACTAAAGAAAACTGAAACTTAACAATTTAAATTGTGTTGAAACTTTAGTTCTTATTTTTGGTTCTTCTTTAAGCAAAAGAAAGCAAAGGAAAATAGAAACTTGATCGACACAAGCTGATGAGATGAAAAAGGAGATGCTATCTTCATTTAATTATTGAAAGAACATGATTGAGCATCATTGCAATGGGTAGCCTCTGCTCCTTAGAGTTTCTCACAATAGCAATTCGAAAATCTCGATGTTAAACATATACATACTAGTTTCTTATAACTCTATACTTCAAAACCAATTAAAATTAAAATTAAAATTAAATTAATTGAGCTATAGGAGTGACCAAATCAAGGATATTCACAGGCGACTATTTACAAGTTGCCACTGAAAATATGGAGCCAAATTTTTGGTGTTCGCGGGAATTAATAATTTCAGAATTAGTGACCCCTAGTAGTGGCAACCTACGAGAACTCGCCCCTAAACGTTTAGCTTCTACATCGACTTCAATTGTCGCCACCGAAAATATAACTATTGTGGCAACAAATAGGGTTGCTCCTAAATGTCATCACAATAAGTTCTGTTTCTTGTAGTGAAACTAAGTTGTGTGACCGTGAACCCTACTTCTACATGATGTCTTATATGTTTCAGATATTCTGTGAAACTTAGTTTCAGTTGTTTCTCTTCTTAAATTAGATTTCAGTTTAAATTTTCTCAATAATACTGTTGACATTGTTCATGGCAATAATTATGGTTTTATTATGTTGGACACAATTTATGATTTTAATTATATATCTATTACTCATGGTTGTTTTGCTTTAACAACAACCTCTATTGTAGATGTAAATACTTGACATGTTAGACTTGGACATATAGGTCTTGAAACAATGAATAGATTGGCAAAATAAGAATTGTTGGAGTCCTTAACTAAAGTTGAAATGTCAATTTGTGAATATTGTCTAGCCTGAAAAAACAACTAGAAAACTATTTGGAAAAAGGAACTAGAGTTGAGTTTCCATTGCAACTCATTTATTTTGATATATATGGTCCTATGAGTGTGAGGGCAAGGCATGGAGTCTCATATTTCATCACATTCATAGATGATTATATTCGTTACGGTCATGTTTATTTGATCTCCCATAGGTCAGAAGCATTGGAATGGTTTAGAAAATTTATGAATTTGGTGGAGAACTTAAGAATAAAAGCATTAAGAATTGATCGTGGACGTGAGTATCTATCAGGTCAATTTAAGGATCTATGTGATGAAAAAGGATTTGTAAGACAATTAACAATTCCATACACTCCTCAACAAAATGGAGTAGCCGAGCGAAGAAATAGAACTTTGCTTGAAATGATTAGATTTATGATGGCGCATGCTAACTTGCCAATTTCCTTTTGGGGAGATGCATTGATGTCTGCAACTTGTGTGCTTAACCGTGTGCCTTTTAAGTATGTTGCTTCCACACCCTATGAATTATGAACAAGTGGAAAACCTAAATTAAAATGTATTGCGACCTTGGGGGTCTGCAACATACGTGCATGATTCTTCTCATAAATATGGAAAGTTGGACCCAAGGGGCAAAAAATGCATCTTTATTAGCTATTCAAAGCAATAAAAGGGTTATATCTTCATAGGAAAAAATGAAAATGGAAGCATAACAGAACTTGAGTCGTGAGATGCCACATTTATAGAGACATAATTTCCTAGTAAAGGCAATATTGATAGAACTGTGTCATTTTATGAAGTTGTATATCAGCAAGAGAATCTTCAAGATCAAATAAGAGAGGAACAACAAGTTGTACCTTTTCTTGCTAATTCAAGTGGGAGAATTATTCATTTAGAGGATATTCCTCAAGAGACACAGTTACGCAGGAGTACACAAGAAATTATTCTCCGACGTCATTTTGAGATCGAAGGGGAATCATTAATAGTTACTCCGCAAGATGATGAAGAACCTAATTCAGTTCATGAGGCCCTTTCAAGCCCTACTAAGGATAAGTGGATAAAAGCAATTAAAGATGAAATAGAGTCCATAAGGACAAATCATGTTTGAAATTTGGTTGATCTTCCGCCAAGCCAAAAGGAAATTGGAAGCAAATGGATTCTCAATATTAAAAAAAAAATGGATGGTTCTATCGAATGCTACAAAGCCCATTTGATGGCTAAGGGGTACACACAATAAGAGGGGATTGATTATGAGAGTACCTTCTCTCCAGTTGTTAGATTTTTCTCTATTAGGCTAATTCTAGTTATAGTTGCAAGTATGAATTGGAGTTACATCGGATGGATATAAAGACCGCATTTCTCAATGGAGAACTACATGAAGAAATTTATATAGAGTAACCATTAAATTTCATCCAAATTGATCAAGAGCGCAAAGTTTGTAAACTCAAAAGGTCTAATTATGAACTTAAACAATCATCTAGGCAGTGGTACTTGAGATTTCATCGAGCTATTAAGTCTTATGACTTTAATATGATTGACGAAGATCATTGTGTGCATATGAAGAGGTTTGAAAGTAATTTTGTAATATAATCCCTTTATGTGGATGATATACTATTAGCTGGAAATAACCTTAATTTCGTAAAGACTATAAAAAGCTTGTTATCTCTCAATTTTGAAATGAAGGACATAGGTGAAGCAGATTACATTCTTGGGGTTAAAATTCATAGAGATCGCTCTAAGAGTCTAACCGCTCTATCACAAGAGTCATATATAGAAAATATTCTTGAGCGATTTAGAATGAAAGACTGCAAACAAATAGATACTCTTGTAGCTAAAGGTGAAAGTTTGAGTCTTGAAATGTGTCCTACAACTCAAAGTGAAAAAGAATCCATGAAGAGGGTCTCATATTCAAGTGCAATTGGGAGTTTAATGTATGCAATGTTGTGTACACGTCCCGACATTTGTTATGCAGTTGGTCTTGTAAGCTGTTATCAGTCCAATCCAGGACAAACGCACTGAAAAGTTGTTAAGAGAATCTTGAGATACTTAAGGGGAACTGCTGATTATAAATTATGTTACCAAGGGAGTCATTTACACTTGGTAGGTTACTCTGATGCTGACTGGGGCAGAGACCTAGATAAAAAAAAGTCCACTTCTGATTATATATTCTTGCTTAATAATGGTACCATTTTGTGGGATAGCAAGAAATAAATACGCATAGCTTTGTCAACTATGGAAACAAAGTTTATTGCATATTCTGCAATAGTACAAGAAGTTGTGTGGCTAAAGAGATTCATGGAACACTTAGGGATCGTTGACAAGCCAATGGATTCAGTGAAACTCTTTTTTGATAGCCAAGCAGTCATAGCTTATATGAAAGATCCTAAGTATCATAGTGGAACTAAGCACATAGATACAAAATACAACTTTGTTAGAGATATCATAGCACATAAAGAAATCACTCTACAGTACATTTCAACACACAAAATGGTGGTTGATCCCTTGACGAATCCGATACATAGGGATGTGTTTATTGAGCATGTAAAATCTCTAGGCTTGCACAAATTGTAGGGTGTTGTATTTCCTTATTTGAATTCTTTGAATACAATACTTGAATATTTCTTTTTGAAAAAATACACATATTTATTTTATTTCATGAATATTTCAATCATATTTATTAATTGACACAAACACAATATTAGAGTATGTTGTACATGATGACAATGTTGTCTTTCTCACGCGAGCAGTCGTCTTGGGCGCTTATGGGGAGCGAGCCAAGATGAGACATTCATGATTCTTATAGCTAAAAGGGCAGTTAACAAATATCATACTGCGAGTAAGAACATATTATTTAATGTCCCCCTAGTGGATGACTAAGATGAGATCCTAAAGAAATATCAAATAGAAAGATCAAATTATGGATTCCCACCATCCATAATACATGTAGCCAGATATGAGATCTCTTCTAGAAGTTGTGAGAGGCTAGCAGAGTGGTAAAACTCAGGTAAGGTAAACGGTTTATTTGGACCAAGAATGTAAGGTGTAAGCAAAGAAAATCGACATACACCCTGGTAATCAAAGTTACACTGTAGCATGCATTTCATACTGCACGTGTTTTATAACAGCAAATTGGGAGGTAAGTGAATGAACCCTGCTTCACTACTGTGTGAAATCCAAAAAAGAATTAAATCCTTTCATTGTTGCTCTTATGACTTTGACAATATCATGAGGTGATAGGTTAGTGTATGCTATTTTAGTATGTATCCAAAGGTTATGTTAATACGACCTAAATGAGTAATGCTAGGAAAACAACTAATCTTGATCTTAATGATATGTGGGCGAAAGAAAGATATGTCAAATGCATATATATTATGATTGTATCTTAGACCGATCCATTATGAAACCTATTTTAGATGGAATCATAAGTATGGACACAAGGCATATTTGAAATGAAACGACACGAGGGCTAGAGAAGTTGTATGTATATAGACATGTCTAGGGCATTTGAGACACTTTATATTACATTATGAGATATCATAAACAACAAACGGATAGTAATCTCTTATACTAAATCTGAAAAGAATTTTTAGTTTAAAAGCTCCCAAAATTAGTGTCCAAACGATCACGGCAACACACTCTGTATGAAAGTCCAAAAGGAAGTTTTATATGTGATTTATCCCATCATGTGTGAGTGGGAGATGGTAGAACTAATGTACACCCATAATGAATAATACCTAAGTTACAAGTTCATGAATGAACCAACATGTAACTCTCTAATTAAGATAAGAGTTATGTTATCTACCATAAAGTGGGAGTTAAGTATGGAACTCTTTATGAAGTAAGAGTTACTTTCCACTTGGTTTAACTATAAAAAGAGAATGACTTGAGGTCATTCTAACCATCACAATTGAGCTGAATTTTTTTTAGATTAAAGTGTAGTTGTTGTGGACAATTTACAATACTCCACAAATGATCTTGTAAGAAACCGTTTAACAATTGGTGAAGGAGAATTCAGATGGGTCATTTGCTCGACATAAGGCGCGACTTGTTGGTGATGGTAAGACTCAGTAGGTTGGAATAGATTGTGGTGAGACGTTTAGCCCGGTGGTCAAACCGGCTACCATTCGTACTGTGCTTAGCTTGGCTCTTTCAAAGACTTGGCAAATTCATCAGTTGGATGTCAAGAATGCTTTCCTACATGGTGATCTCAAGAAAATAGTCTATATGCATCAGCCATTGGGTTTCAGGGATTCAAATCGCCCTCATCATGTCTGTTTGTTGAAGAAGTCATTATATGGGCTTAATCAGTCTCCACGGGCCTGGTATACGAGGTTTGCTGACTTTATTTCGACTATTGGGTTCACTCACAGCAGGTCCGTTAATTCCTTGTTCATCTACCACAGTGGTTCGTCCTTGGCCTACATTCTGTTGTATGTGGATGATATCATCTTGACTGCCTCTTCCGATGCCTTGCGCCAGTCTATCATGACCATGCTCAGTTCTGAGTTTGCTATGAAAGACTTAGGGCCTTTGAGTTATTTTTTGGGTATTGCCGTCAAGCGACATTCAGGTGGCTTATTTTTGTCTCAACGAAAGTATGCTGCTGAGATCATAGAGAGGGCTGGGATGTCATCTTGTAAGTCCACTTCCACACCGGTTGATGCAAACCCTAAGCTGAGTGCCGCAGCAGGTGCACCATACGAGGACCCGACCCGCTGTCGCAGTCTTGCAGGGGCCCTCCAGTATCTTACCTTTACCAGACCGGATATTACGTATGCGGTTCAACAGGTGTGTTTATTCATGCATGATCCCAGAGTTGAGCACATGAATGCAATCAAACGCATCATTCGGTATATTCAGGGGACACTGGACTATGGGTTGCACTTGTATCCTTCATCTACATCCACACTTGTCTCTTATACGGATGCTGATTGGGGTGGTTGTCCCGACACCATACGGTTGACTTCTGGCTACTGTATGTTCCTTGGAAACAACTTGGTCTCATGGTCGGCAAAGAGTCAGGCAACTCTATCACGCTCAAGTGCAGAGGCAGAATATAGAGGGGTAGCAAATGTGGTCTCCAAATCATGTTGGCTACGTAATTTTCTTTTGGAGCTTCATTGTCCCATTCAGAAGGCAACATTGGTATATTGCGATAACATTAGTGCCATCTACCTTTCAGGTAACCCAGTTTAACACCAACGCACCAAGCATATCGAAATGGGTATTCACTTTGTCCGTGAAAATGTTGCAAAGGATCACGTTCGCGTATGCCATGTCCCGTCTCGTTATCAAATTGCAGACATCTTTACAAAGGGTCTACCAGCAGTTCTCTTTGAAGATTTTAGGGACAGTCTCAGCGTTCGAAAACCGCCCGCTATGACTGCGGGGGTGTGTTAAACAGAGCAATATACAGCAGTGTATATCACAGGCAAAGCAGTGGACTGAACTGACCCAAGCAGTGGGCTTTCGGCACTAGCCCAAAAATGGGCTCTCGGCAGTAGCCCATTTCGGACAGACTGTGGACAAAACAATTGTGTATATATGGTATATATATTTGTAGTATAAATGTTACCTTAATTAGTGTTATACACTTACCATAATTATGTATTTAGAATTATGGTAGAACAAGGTTTTAGAAATAGAATAGGAATATGATTCTCCTATTATTGAAATATATAACTTGTATATATAGTCTTTCAATTAATGAAAATAATCAAGATAATTATTTCTTTCAATAATTGAAGCCAGTGCCTAGCCCTCTTCTTGTTGTTGTTGTTAAAGCCTTCATAGCTGCATTGTCAGATATAATTGTATGGTATCACCAGCTTTTATAGGATAGACTTCATGAAATGATTACATTCATCATGATATATACCTTGATAAACAATGACCTATATACTTTGAGAAGGTATCGACTTGAGGACAAGGTTGGAGGTAGATGTTAAGTTACGGTTCCGCAGAATTCTAGCTTCGGAAAACTTTTGTCTCTGCGTTATCAAATTCACTTAATATGTATAATTTTATATTGAGAATTCAATACCGTCTTTATTAAAATTCAGAATTCATAAACTTAAAATTTTATTCCGCCTCTGATGAGGGTATCGGTATTTCTATGTTTATCCACAGAGGCGTTGATAGTAAAATGAAAATTAGATTACCATATAAGCTGACAGTAGACTGCAGCCCCCAGTGAGCATGCACTACTAAAGCTTTAATTTCTCTCTTTATGTAAATGAATATTACTTATTGAAGAAACGATTGCAGCTTTGGATTAGGGCGTATTATAAGGTATGTTAATATATCACAGCTAGAGGTTACCAAAATCCGTCTAACTCACCCTAGTTGAAATGAGTGGACTTAAAACTATTTTTGGGTTTTGAAGGATTTATAACTCGGAGATTTATGCAGAATAATGCATACCTTCTTCTCTAGAATCGTTGTGTGTTACAAACAAAAATCCACATAGACCTGATAACATTAATACCATATGGACGGGGTCTTATTATCAATAAGAGTATTATATTCATCAGTCATAGCAATTTTTCAATTAGGGTCATTTAATGCGGACACAGGATTACGGGGTAAAGGGGATTTAGAGACATCAGAATGTAAATTAAAATGTCTTTTAGGTGTAAAAATACCCCGTTGACTACGAATGACCGGTCTATGACTCGAGGAAGAACTGAGTGAATTTTGGGAATTTTCTGGGCTCGGGACGGACGGGCCAAGAGTGAAGGGCCTCTTGGCCCAAATCGTAAATCAAGGCGTCTTCTCGACCGCCTGCACTGGCTGGACTAGCCCAATTGATGGGACTGATCCAGAAACTGGAACTGGTGACGGCACAGTGGGTCCAGCGGGCAGTGGGCCCGCTGGAGGATTTTGGGTGCCGGAGATGTCCGAAAAATTTCGAATAATATATGGGGATATTTGGTCAAACAAAAAATTATACGACTTAGGCTCGGGAGTATGGACTTTCGTAAAAGGAAATTGGGTTTCATCAAAAATGACATGGCGATTAATTATGATTTTCTTGGAAGATAAGTCAAAGCATTTATAACCACGATGATTCGACGGGTAACCCAAGAATACACACGGGGTAGACCGAGCCTGAAGTTTGTTAATTGTGGTGGATGGGAATAACGGATAACACAAGCATCCAAAAATTCTAAGTTGAGAATAAGACGGGTTCTTATTATATAGGATTTTGAGGGGGGAAGAATATGTCAGACCTTTAGAATGAATTATGTTAAGAAGATATGTGGCCATTTGTAGAGCATGATGCCAAAAATAGGGAGGTATGGAGGCATGAATTAAGAGAGTTCGGACAATGTTATTTATGGAACGAATTTTGCGTTCGGCTTTCCCATTTTGTGAAGATGTATGAGGACATGAAAAATGAAAATTTATCCCATTATTAGCACAGAATTCCCGAAACTCCCTATTGTCATACTCTTTCCCATTATCACATTGAATATTTTTTATTTCTCTCTCGAATTGAGTACGAATGAACGCTCTAAATTTGATGAAGACGGAAAACACTTGTGATTTATTCGCAATTGGAAACGTCCACAAAAATCTAGAATAATCATCTAAAAAGAGAACATAATATCGATGACCCATTGAACTAAGAACAGGAGATGTCCATAAGTCGCTATGAATAATGTCAAATAGCATAGAAGTATGAGAATTGGAGTCTACAAATGGCAACTTAACATTTTTTCCTAATGAACAAGACTGACAAATTGGAGTACGACTCGTACCCTTACAAGAAATAAAACTATTTTTATCTAAAGATGATAAAATAGAAGATCCCGGATGACCCAGACGAGCATGCCACACAGAAGGAGAGATGACTGCAAAAGCTAACGGTAAGGCTGGTCTCGATGGACTGAAACCGAGCATGATAGGATACAGATCTCCCCTACTATCACACCTCATGAGATGACTCCCCGTCTTGAAATCCTTCACAAAGAAACCAAAAGGATCAAATTCAACAGAAACAGAATTGTCATTTGTGAACTTTCGGACATACACTAAATTTTTAATCAATTTAGGAGCATGTAAAGTATTTTTCAAGAGGAGTGGTGGATTAGGGGGAGACAACGTTTTCTGACCATACCCTAGAATTGGAATAGAACTGTCATTACCAACAATTATCCCCCGAGGGGTGCTCAAATTGGAATAAGATGAGAGAGTACCTGATTCGGAAGTCATGTGAGTAGTGGCCCCGGTGTCCATGTACCAATTTGGATCCGGTTGAGTCAATCCCAACGTGTGCATCACGGCCTCGATATCGGTCTGAGTGGGGCCTGCTGTATGATGGGCTTGCGGAGGTCGGGGCCCAAGAATTCCTGTCCGTGATGGAGCTGGGCCGTAGCTGCTGATGTTGGGCCACCACTGCTGGGTGTTGGGTCTGAACTATTGGCCAGCCCACTGCCCCAGCCCCACTGCTGGGCCCAGGGGGGTGGTGGGTCACTGTTCCATGGATGGGACCCACCGCCTGCTTGCTGACCACCGGAACCGCCACCAGAACCTCAACATTTGCCCCCGCGGTTTTTGTTATTATTCTTGCGATTATTCTTGCCGCTACCATGATTATGGTTTTGGCCCGAATTATTAACAAAACCCGAAGAACTAGGAGAGGACGCCACCATGACGACTGGGGCTTGCTCCGGTAGCCACCTTTTTAGCCAAACCGGCTTCTTCCAACGTCAGCATGGAGCGGGTTTGATGGAAGTCGGGAAGAGGGTTGCTTTGGCGAAGAAGAGTTCCAACACCATTATAGGCCTCCGAAAGACCGGCAACCAACTGTAGAACTAGACGATTATTTGTTACTAGTGCGCCAACATTACGGAGTTGATCCGCCAACTCCTTTAGTTTCTTGCAATATGCGAACGTTGAAATTCGGCCCATTCGAACGAGAGAGAATTCCTGCCGAGTGTGACGACACGGAATGTTGGTTGTCTTGGAATATGTCACGCAATCTATTCCATGCAGCCATAGCCGTGGTATCCGCTCAATAATCGTCTCAGAAAGTCCACCGAAATAGTGGCGTAGATCCACCTGAGAACGGTAGCATCAAGAGTAATCCATAACTCGTGATCCTCCGCAGAAGAGGTCTAGCGGGAGGAATGATGTGATGAAGAACTTGATAGGAGATAGCGTGAATTTTAAACAACTCCGCCCACGTCGCATATTGGACGTTTTCCATCTCAAGGACAATAGGGATACAATTCTTGATGTTGGAAACCATGAGGGCAGGATGATAATTGTTCTTAGACATATTGAAAGAACAAAGAAGGAAGGAAAATTTAAGAGAGGTGTTTTTGAGAACGGAAGACGAATTTTGGAAGAGAAACCCGAGGGGGGGTGGGGTGTCTCGGCCGAAAAAAGAGAGGACAAAAGTTGAGAGAAAAACTTTTGTTTAGACCTAGTCTCTTGATACCATGAGAAAAATAATCCCCTTGATTATTTTCATTAATTGAAAGGCTATATATACAAGTTACATATTTCCATAATAGGAGAATCCTATTCCTATTCTATTTCTAAAACCTTGTTCTACCATAATTCTAACTATACAATTATGGTAAGTGTATAACACTAATTAAGGTAACATTTATACTACAATATACTACAAATATATATACCATATATACACAATTGTTTTGTCCACAGTCTGTCCGAAATGGGCCACTGCCGAGAGCCCATTTCTGGGCCAGTGCCGAAAGCCCACTGCTTGGGCCAGTTCAGTCCACTGTTTTGCCTGTGATATACACTGATGTATATTGGATGTATATCACAGGTATATTACTCTGTTTAACAATTATAAATCAAATAAGGCTTCTTTTTGTTTAGGTTCCTAGCTACTAGCTAGAACAATGACATGCATGTATCCAAATCATTCAAAATGATTTGGATACATGCATGTCATTGTTCTAGAACTATGAGCAAATTAAAATTCATCGTAACAGCCCAATTATTTCATGTGAACGATTAAATAACAAGCCAATTGTTCATTAATTTACCTAGCTATAACATCTTTGCACTTTGCCTTCATTGGCTGGCTAGCTACTATTGATTCTTTCAGAAGATATATTGTACGTACTAGTATATTAATAATTGATGTCCATAATGTTAGCCTGCTCAAAAGAATATTCATGTCCTTGTAACTTGTAAGAATTTTTATTTGTGTGTATGAATACATGATTTAGTGGTCTTTTTAGCTAGTAGCGCCGAAAGATGGAACTAAAAATTAAAACAGCCACACACACACACACTATTATTCCCAACATCTGGATCGTCTGTTTCCTCCAGCAAAGGCATGTGAAACAAATTGTAGTAACATACACTTAATCCCCATAATCCCACCCATTGAATTATATTATTCGTCGATCTCATTACAAAATTTCAACATTTGGTCGACCATCGATGTGGGACCAATCCATCTTTTCAACACGTGTACATTTGAGTGCTTCCCCTTTTATTAATAACTATTCTCCTTTATATTTTTAATGGTTGTGATTATTTAGATTAATATTTAAAAGAAAAAGGAAAGGCTGGCTAGCTTGTTAGGTGTTGCCTTTGGTCGTATCATTGTCACTCACAAGGGTAGCGTTAGCTTTTAGATGCAAAAGCTTTTTAATTCTTGTATATACAAAATTTAAGATCTTTTGGTTTTTTCTTTTGTTCTCCTGGAGGAGATATTACAAATAAAATAAGCCTAAGTTGAATCGAGAACCCACTTTAACACATAGGGGAGATCTACATTTATTTTTGGGTGAATCATATCGTAGTGATGGTAACACTAAAGTAAAAGATCGATTAAACCTGCAAATAGAGGCGGATGGAATATATTAGATTGTCACGATATCTGAGCTAACAGAGGTGTTGGGATTGAAAAGTTAATAATTGCAAACCTTTAACGGCGATAAATCAGACGACACAAAAATTATATTAAAAAAATATAATATTTAATATGATTTGGTCAAGTGACTTAATATTGTGAAAACTAATATAAAACGCATACAGCCTATTGAGAGAATAATCTCTCCATAAAAAGTCTCTGTAATGACTACATTGTGGATGATATTGTATTGTGTCTGAGAATAAAAAATCTTCTATTTATAGAAGTCCAAAAATTTTAGATAAATATGACAGAATCATTTTTCACATAGAAAACTTTTTTGAAGTACAACACAAATATGGTAAAATTCAAATAAGGTAGAAACTAAGGGCAAATCCTAACAAATCTCCCATTGGCTTGAATTTTTAGGCAAATTAATCTTGATTCTTCTTCTTCTTCACATAGTCTTCATCATTGCTGCTTTCCATGGTTAAAAATAAGGTTAAAAATATTATGATTAAAAATTGGATAAAAATATTTTGCTTTATTTTTAAAGATGCAGCAGCAAGGATGTTGAAAATATGATTGAAAATTCATCTCCACGTGTAGTACGTTGGATAAAATCTTCATTATCGTAATATTGGATGCATCTTGATTTGAACCGTCTGACTTAAGCCTGTCTTCAACCCATTGAATCGTTGGCCCTGATACCCCTTGTTGGGATAGAATAAATCAGGACGTCATGCGGAAGTAAACAATTGCAAACTTTGAACGGCGATAAATCAGGCGACACAAAAACTATACTAAAAGAAGCATAATATTTAATATGATTTGGTCAATTGACCTACATATTGCGAAAACTAATATAAAACGCCTAAAACCTATTGAGAGAATAATTTCCCCATAAAAAAGACTCTGTAGTGACTACATTGTGGATGCTATTGTGTTGTGTCTGAGAATAAAATATCTTCTATTTATAGAAGTCCAAAACTTCTCCTACAAGAAAATGATAAATATGATAGAATTCTTTTTCACGTAGAAAACTTTTTCTACCAAGAAAATCTTTTTGAAGTACAACACAAATATGACAAAATTCAAATAAGATAGGAAATTAAGGGCAAACCCTAACAAGAGGTACTCCTAAAAAAGAAAAAATATACTTCTCGTTGTTTTGCTGGTCGGCTGAGGAAATGGCAAATGATTTTTGGAGGAATAGACAAGGCATGATTTTCGCCTTGATGAAGTGTAAAATGGGGTTGTCTTTTCATTGAGCACCACATGGTCATTATTTGATTGAGAATGACGTGGTATGCTAGTCGCGTTTAATCATATCATCTATAATATCTATCCATCCCGCAATTCCAATCAACCGATTTATTGATTAACTCTTGGGTAAACTATTAAACTAAAAAAAGTTGTATCGTCTAACTTCATTTAAAAATAAAACTTGCAATTATAATCAAATTCGAAAATCATTTCTATTTTGATCATTCTTAGATTCTATTGAATTGTATCGAATCTATTTTCGATTTTAAAGCGAACACCTAAAAAATTAGAAAACAAGTGCTTGATGGTCCATAAAAGAAATTAGGCTCACACGTAAAATTAAATAACATGTATTAAGTACTTCAAAATGTGTTGTCTCTATCATCTCAAGTTTTTTTAATTGAGATGATTTCGATACAAAACATATATATGTGTGAAAAGTTATTAACATTTTAATAAATATTAAACTTTGAACTCTAATATAGCGAAAATTGAAAGAGTAATATAGCAATTTTAAATTTCGGATTCTCCACTAACGGTTAATAAGTTTGTGAAGTTACCAGTGTATGCCCCCCACACCTCTTGTCCTATCAATAATTGGTGCTTATGTGACTTAGTTTATTCAGATGTATATGAGACACCAATGATGGGGTTGAAACTTGAATCTAGTGGGAAGACCATTCTTTACACGTCTAAAAAGAAAAACAGTTTGGAAGTATATTGGATGTCCCATTTAATATCCCAATGTCTTCTTCACATCAAGCACTTTACGTGGATTCCAACTCTTCCACAACAAACTACTTCTATGTTTTTCTTCTCTCTTTTCCTTGTTATTTGAAGTGGGCTTCCTTTTCATCACCGAACTCCTTGAAAAAATAGTAACCACTGTAGGTAAATTATTACAGTACTACTGTACTATTTATTTAATTATTATTTTTCGACCTATATAAGGGTTTCTTGAAAGAGTTTAATCTTTTACATTATCGGATCACGAAAAAAATACTAATAAGTTTTCTTAAAATAAGAGAACTATAATTTGAAAATAAATACTCCCTCCGTTTCAATTTATTTGAATCTTTTCGGAGTATGAGGCCTTTATAACTTTAATCTTAAATTTTAACATAAATTTTTTAAGTTTATAAAAATAAATCTTATATATTTAGAAACTATATTAAAAGTAATAAGTCATAATAATTTAAATAATTTAGAAAAAATGTAAGAAAAATGTGATCAAGATCCACCTCGTAGACTCCTTAAATAGTAAAAGGTTCACATGAATTAAAATAGAGAAAATATAATATATCCTAAATATAACATGTAAAAATTTCTTACACACGCAAATTCTATATAAATTAAACTCTTGTTGAAAATTGAATTCATTAAGAAACAACTTTGAGATTCCTTGAGTCTTTTCAAGTGGACTCAACACAAATCTACGTGCTCAATAGTGTAGAGATGTTGTTGTGTTTATGATCAGTGGCCTCGTTCCACCCATTAAGGGTCCAATTTTATTTTATAAGTATAATGAATTAACTAGATAGCAGCCTCTGCAAGATCTCGTCCTTCTATTTTTTTTTAAGACTTCCTAGGATCATTCATCCACCTCCAATTAAATTGTCTCAGTTCTTGATTTCTGTCAGTATGTAACTGTTCCTTTACCCAATAATGTGAAATCTACATATACCAATAACCAACAAAAAGAAAAAGGGGGAAAAGACAATCTTCTCTCTCTACATGTATTAGATTATTTTCTACTTTTTCCGTCTGACACAAGTATATATGTTGATACATAAAGTAATACGGACCATGCATGCATGTGCCAGATGATAAAAGGAACAAGAAGCATTGTCTTGTAGGGAGTATTTAAACTTGCTATAAAGTTCACAAACTTTTGCTACTATCTGGTACGAGAGAATACTACAGCCTATAAATGCTCATCTTAATTTCTGATCAATTCCATCAATAATTGATCCATTATCTATCATAGTCCATATGCTTATAATGTGTCAATTTTAGGCTATATTGGAGTCCAATGATGACAATAGTATCATTGTTTTTTTCCAAGGCCTATAACTGCCCTATGATTCAAGAAACTTCTGGTCACAATCTTTTTCTTTGATATTTTTTAATAATTCAATAATATCTAAGTAGGAAATTTGACTATTATCGCAGATTATATCTCGTGCGTATGCATTATAACCCTATGACTGTACAATTTTTTTTTTATAGCCCTATGTTCTTTCTATGGCTAAAAGTCATGCATGGCATGCCAAATTGCCAATGTTTGACAATTGACAAGATGCATATGTATCTACTAAAAAAAACGAAATTAGTGACAGATAAATTATGTAGCTAAACAATAAATTCATGTTAAATAAGATTAACAACGGATTAGCGAATCATAAATAATTTTTTAGCTACGAGCAATTTAGCAATAGACTAATGATAAAATTCGTAGCTAATTCTCGCTTTAGTGTTTTTGTAATCATGTGTTTCGATTTAGAAAAAATGTGCCGTGCCTATTATGTTTCTATAATGTGCAACGGCAATTTTAATTAGAAAGAATATGTAACATATGAACAAGTCAAATATTATTATATGGTACATCTCATCAGTATCATATGGAAGAGTTCTTATCAAACTTTGATTTGGTCTCTTAAATCGTGAAACCAATTTGGATAAACATCTGAAAGATATGGTATTGCTAATGAATCTCAAATGGTCATTTTTCTAATACCTTAAGTACATGTTTCTGACAGTCTTCAGTTGTCTTTACAACTAATGTATACACAGATGTCTGGCTGTTATGCATAGTCTTCCATTATTGAATGTTTTAAAGCATAGTGGTAGTTAGTATGGATGAAAATTAAAAACAATGGGATCAAAATAGCATTATATTCGAATCAAACTCTAAGTTTTGACTGTTTTAAAGTACTAAATGTGTGTGCATGTGCGTGTCAGTCGTGGCTTATTAATCCTCCATCTTTGGAACTCAATCCTTCATCTATATCCATGCAGTTACAAGTTAATTACTGTGTGCCTTTAAATACTGCCTTCAAGTTTCACGAATACCAGCCCATTTCTCACCTTTAAATCTTACCCCACGAAATAATAATGCTAAATGAAGAGAAAAATAAAAGATAATTCTAGTAGTTTAGAGGGTCTTATGAAGCGTGTGATCCCTATCATCAAAAATCTTAAATGGTTATAGAGTATAATTTTATTTACTGTTTAATTATTTCTTTAACATGACTTTCATGTGTATCTTGATTTTTTTTTCATGGGCCAAACGCGTGGCTGAAATTGTATAATGTGCGGCGGTGAAGACTCTCGAACACAAGACTTCTGTCAGCTATGGTACAATGTTAAAGTGTGTGTAACCATTTCATTTAAAACTACAAGCTATTCGAAAAAGCATACTTTTATTTACTCAACTTTGATAGAGAATATATTAATATTCTCCATATATTCTGTAATTATTATTCACGTGTAATTATGTAAAGTAGAGATTCTTCTCTAATTAGGTTTGTAAATTGTAAACACCTATAAATATTGCATTAATGAGAAGCCTCCAACCAAGGAGAATTACACTATTCAACATGATATCAAGAGCCAAAACCCTAACACCCTAAAATTCTTTCTTTTTCGGTCGCCACCCCCTTCTCTCTTTCCGGCGGCAACCCCCCCAAACCCTAAAGAATTTTCGCCGCCCCTCCCCTCTCTTCCCAAACAATCGGGCGGCAACATGGGTTCTCATGATTCTTTCTCCTGCACACAAGACATCACACATCCTCCTCATCCTTTCTCCTCTACCAACCCCTTTCACCTGGCCTTCGCCGTCACAAATATCAAGAACTTTATCCCTTTGGTTCTTGATAAAGAGGATGAACAATACTCTTCATGGGTAGAATTATTTCAAATTCATGCTTGTGCCTACAACGTTCTTGATCACATCGACACCACCATACCCCGTTCGTCTGACGTTGACAACACAACATGGAAACGACTTGATGTTATCATCAAGCAATGGATATATGGCAATGTATCCAAGGATATACTTCATACTATTATGAAGGCAGGTGCTTCGGCTCACGGACTACGGACAAGACTAGAGGAAATATTTCAAGACAACAAACATACATGTGCCGTCTATTTGGAGGAATAATTCAATAACACCCGTCTTGAAAACTTTGTGAATATGTCAGACTATTGCAAACAAATGAAATTAGTTGCAGATCAATTAACTAATGTGGGCACAACAGTTTCAGAAATGAAGATGGTTTTGCAACTAATAAATGGTTTGCCAAAGAGTCAGTATGACACACTTGCGACAATGATTTAACGAGCTGATCCCCTCCCTAGTTTCAACAAGGCCTGGTCACAATTGCTCTTGGAGGAAATAAGGCATGCCAAACAGGACGAACATAATCCAAAGGCCTTGATAGTTTATGTACTGGTGACCACCACCACACCCGTCGGCCAGCCGCATCACACGGATAACCAACAGTCGCGGGGCGGCTGCGGCAGGGGCAGAGGCCGCAGTAACGACCATGGTGGCAAGGGAAAATGACGTGGATTATGGTCCATTTCCGATGGCCAACCACAGTAGGCCCAATACCCATCTCAGTGGGTTGGCCCACTGCCTTGGCCTATTTTCAGAACCTGGGCCTCGCCCCTGTATTCCTACCCAAATGTCTCGGCCTAAGGCACTACCCAGTGTTCTGGGCCCTCCTCCAGGCCAATGTCCGATGGCCCATCCACAACAGGCCCACTTATCGGCAGCCTAACAGCAATATCAACCGTATGGCCTCCTTACCCCTACCGAACTAGGCTAGGCCTACAACACTATGAATTTACAACAGCCCGACGATGCCTGGTATATGGATATGGGCGTCACATCCCACCTCACTCGTAACTCTGATAATCTTCCTCAACTGTTTAATTTAAACAATCCTCAATTTATTTTGGTCAGAAATGGAAATCGCATTCCAATTCAAGACTATGACACCACTCAAACTCCACCACCTCACCCTCTATTTTCCCTCAAAAACGTCTTATATGCTCCTAACATTATTAAAAATTTAATCTCTGTTAGGAAATTTGCTAGTGACAATTTCGTATCTATTGAGTTTGACCCTTTTGGTTTTTTTGTAAAGGACAACTCTTACGAGATGCAATAGTATGGGGGACTTATATCCTTTCTCTTCCAATTCTGCTGCAAGTGTCAATCCACATACATCTCTAGCTGCAATATCTCCTTCAATATGACACATTCGACTTGGGCACCCAAGAGCACCAATTTTTTACTTTCTTAGAAGCCACAATTTGATTTAATGTAATAAAGGGAAATTTACCCATAACTGATATTCTTGTCCACTAGAAAAATATGTTAGACTTCCTTTTAAATCGCCTTTGAGTGTTACTTTCTCTTCATTTGATATCATTCATGCAGATTTATGGACATTTCTCATTACTAACAAACTGGGTCATAAATATTATTTGGTACTATTAGATGACTTCTCTCATTTTCTTTGGGTCTATCCTCTCAAATATAAGTCTCAAGTCTACTCCACCTTTCTTGAATTTCAATTCTACGTTAAAACACAATTTGAAAAGAATATTAAATCGTTTCAATGTGACAATGGTCGTGAGTTTAACAATTCACCATTTCATAAAATTTGTACGGACAATGACATGGTGTTCCGATTCTCTTGCCCCCATACCTCACCTCAAAATGGTAAAGCCGAAAGAATCATTCACACCATTAATAATATGATCTGTACCATGCTATTTCATACTTCTCCCCCCCCCCTCTCTTTTGGGTATACGCGTTACAAATGGTAGCATACCTTCTTAATATATTACTTACCCGTACCCTTCAAAATAAAACTCCCACCAAAATTCTATTCCGTTGGAACCATTCCTATGGTCACCTCCGAATCTTTGGCTGTTTATGGTACCTTAATCTCACCTCCACGGCTCCTCACAAATTAGCACCTATGACTACTCCTTGCATCTTCTTGGGTTTTTCATCAAACCATAGGGGTAGTACATATGCTATGATTTGTCCACAAATAAAGTCTTTATCTCTCGCCATGTTACATTTGAGGAGCACATCTTCCTTTTTGCAAACGCCCGAAAATTTTAAGTCACTGATTATGGCTTTCTTGACGATTCAGACACTTTCCCCCTGTTTAATAACATGATCTATGGAGCTAGTAGTTCAACTCAAAACCCACTGCCCTCGGTCATCTCCCCCGACACCTACTACTGCTGTCACCTCCCACTGCCCCACTACCTCCCGTGATAACCCCATTGCCCCACTACCACCTGTAATCTCCCCCAGCCTACCCACTGATCACGTGACAACCCCATTGCCCCCACTTCCACCTGATACTGTCACCAACCCTCCAACCCCCTGTCCGCAAGTCCTATCGCCTCCTCACAACTTTACTGCCCAAGCCCCGTCATCCATCACCGCTCCTATGCCCGAGTCCTCACATGCCATAAAAAATACCCAAATAGTCCACATTCCAATGCAGCACATGGAAACCCATGCCCAACACATGATTTTCAAATTGAAAGTCCAGTTTAACTTATCCACTCAAGTCATTTCACATATACCCAAGAACCCAAAATTATCCAAGCTTGATCCTAATTGGAATGTCGTCATGTGTGAGGAGTTTCATGCGCTCACTACACATAAAACTTAGGATGTTGTCCCAAAACGAGAGGGGGTCAATGTGATTCATTGTATATGGCTATATCGTCACAAATTCAGGGATAGTGATGAGCTTGAACGCTATAAGGCTAGACTAGTGGAAAATGGCATGGGGAACACAAGAGGGAATTGATTGTGGTGAGATCTTCAGTCCAGTGGTTAAACCAGCCACCATTCGCACTGTTTTGAGCATTGTTATGGGCAAGACTTAGTCGATTCATCATCTTGATGTGAAAAATGCATTCTTACATGGGATTTGAAAGAAATTGTATACATGCATCAACCACCTGGCTTTGTGCATCCTTCGACTCCTCAATATGTCTACCGGCTTCGAAAGTCACTTTCTGGCTTGAAACAATCCCCCAAGGCTTGATATGACCGCTTTGCCACTTACATATTGCAGATTGGGTTAACGTGCAGCAAATGTGATAACTCACTTTTTATTTTTTATCGAGGTAATGACATTGCATACCTACTGCTCTATGTGGATGACATTGTCTTGACTGCCTCCTCGAATGTATTGAAAAATGAGATTATCACCATGCTCAAATCAGAATTTGCCATGACATACTTGGGTAAGTTGAGTTATTTCTTGGGGATTTTCGTGACTAGATCCAAGAATGCAATGTTCTTGTGTCAGCATAAGTATGCCGAAGAGATTGTTTACGGGGCTAAAATGGAAAACTACAAGATCATGCCCACTCCAGTCGACTCAAAGTCGAAGTTTAGCGCTGATGACGGGGACCCGGTGCTTGATCCTTCTCTTTATAGGAGTCTAGCTGGTGCACTTCAGTAACTTACCTTTACTAGGCCCGATATTACATATGTTGTTCAGCAGGTGTGTTTGTTCATGCATGCTTCCAGGGAGCCTCACTTTACTGCTCTTAAACGTATCATTCGGTACATCAAGGGTACTCTTACCTACAGATTACATATTTATCGATCTGCACAGACCAAACTGATATCTTATATGGACACCGATTGGGATGACTATCTAGACACACATCGATCTACTTGCGGCTATTGTGTATTTTTGGGTGATAACCTCATCTCATGGTCTGCAAAACGGCAAGCCACACTTTCCCGTTCGAGTACAGAAGCAGAATATAGAGGCGTTGCGAACGTTGTTGCCAAAATTTGTTAGCTCAGAAACCTCCTTCTAGAGCTTCATTGTCCCTTATGTAAGGCATCTCTTGTCTACTGTGATAACATATCTGTTGTTTACTTGTCTCATAACCCGGTTCAGCATCAGCGAACCAAACATATTGAGATGAATATTCGTTTTGTTCGTGAGAAGGTTTCCATGGGCCATGTTCGGGTGTTACATGTTCCTTCTTCCTATCAGTACACATATATATATTTATTAAGGGACTCCCTCGGCAATTGTTCCTTGACTTCAGATCCAGTCTCAGCGTCCGACCTCCTCCTGCTCCGACTGAGGGGGTGTGATAGAGAATATATTAATATTCTCTATATATTTTATAATTATTATTTTAGTGTAATTATGTAAAGTAGAGATCCTTATCCAATTAGATTTGTAAATTGTAAACACCTATACATATTGCATTAATGAGAAACCTTCAACCAAAGAGAATTACACTATTCTACAAACTTCTCTTTAACCATTTTCTATTTATTACAAACAAAATAGAAAGTTTTAGAGGGTTTCTATGGTCTATAGAAGAATTTCCTTACATTAACATGCAATATATTTACATTGCTCTCCTGGTCCCGGGCAAAAAGAGAAAAAGGAAGTGGCATTTCGATCTAATACTTATTAGACCAAAGAAGTTATATTTTGAAATTATTGCCATGCGAAGTGAAATCTAATATATTTGAACCTTTTTTGGTACTATTTAAGTAAGAAGAAAAAACTAGTGTTAATAACTTTTACATATGATAGAATTAGAGTTGATGATACTATACGTTGTAGATATATGATTTGCTTGTTCTCGATCATATGACTTCCATAGGCGCAACCAGGATTTGAGGTCTGAGAATTCGAAATTTTAAGACAGACAACGACTTCAAGCTAATGTATAACAATCGTCAAACTAATGAACAAGTATTGATATTTAATAACAAACTACTTAAACACTAAATAAATGTAAGCCAAAAGGGAAAAAGTTACCCAAAGGAAAAGAACTGCAGAAGTTTAATTTATAATTTCTTCTAATTTTAAAAAGAGAATTGAGCAGACAAAAAAAAGGAAAAAATACTGCCAGGTGCAGTTTTGAACCCACGTCACAGGAAAGAGAGTGCGTCGCTAGCCTTTACAATACCACTGAACCATCCATTTATCTATTTATATTAGATCGCAAGAGAACAATATGTACCTAAAACGTTTTAGTACAAAAACGGCAAAAGCTACTGGGTGCGCCTGAACCCCATTAACACTGTAGCTTCGCCCCTGATGACTTCTAATATATACCAAGTGAACTAATATGGAACTAGATATATCGAAATATGATTATATATCATAATTTCATAAAACTTTAGCCACAATTGTAATTGCAATTTCAGTTCTCACTTGTCTTGATATTTATTTGATTGATCAATGCATTATTAACGAACTTGATATATCACTTTCTTTCTTATTCCATGCAAAACCATATAAGTTTACTACTTGGAAGTTGTTCCATATATATACTTATATACTTCTTTCGTCAATAAATAGTGCAAGTAAAATCGTAGAAAATATTAGTGTTAAGTGTAGTGATTCATCTTTTCGAGATGGTTTCAATCAATGACGGAGGCAAAATTTTTATATATAATTTTATAATTTTTATATATAATTTTATAATTTTTCCACTAAGAAAATTCATGTAAAGAAATGCAGCATTTCTAATTCCACCCGTCATTCGAACTCCAACAAGAAACATTTGCATTAACAAATTTCCTCCACGTGAAAGGGTGTTGTTCTTGTCCCATTTTGCACTATAATTACATTTGATAAGTCCATATTATACAAATGCATGCGGTTTTCCAAATTCACATGCACTAATTGAATTCCACGCCAACACGTGTGAACCCAGATATACATACAGAATATATGGGAGAGAGAGCAAGAAGTGCACAATGATACTTTTTTATTGAATTTATACTCAGAAAATTACAAAATTTCTCCATTTTTTTCCAATTACAGTTGAGTCTTCCAAAAGGAAAAGCTCTTTCAGTTAACTCCATCCCCAATAAAACTTCCAGGGTTAAAAGGGTCAACTCTTGGTGTTAGCTAGTCTTCATCTGGCTTGGGTTTTATTTCCTCTGAAATCTTTGTTGTAAGGACGATCTTTTCCACTCCACCAAACGGTTTAGAAAGCACATAACCAGCAATATTAAGAAATACCAACATATTAATATTCTGACCTGATATATAAATCAACTTAATCTTTTTAAAATTATTATGAATAGAGCATATATTTTCTGTTGTACCTCTAATGGCTCTTGCAAAGAATAGGAAGCATTGGTTTCTTTAGGTGATTTGGACACTAAAATTCCAAAGCCTTGTCCTCTATTGCGCAAAACCTGATTGTTTTCCATAACAAAATGTTAGTACAATTATTTATTTATTTTCAAAAAAATGTGACGGCATAATTTTGTTTATTGAAGAAAATTATGACAAAAGCAAGTACCTTGAAAGCATCTTCATCAGTTCGATCATCACCAATGTATATAGGCAAAACATCATTTGAATTAGCATAACCTAATGATTCCAACAAAAATTCAAGTGCATTTCCCTTGTCCCATTTAATGCTTGGACGAATCTCCAATACCTGTCATAAAACAATTAAAAATCAGTTTTTTTTTTCTGTTGCAACATAAAAAACATGTCTACTGTTTAATACTAGAAGTAATTACTTAGAAAACACACCTTTCTTCCTTGAGTTAATCGAAGCCTTGGGTATTCCTTAGTCACTGACTTCACTTGCTCAGCTAGTTCAGTCCATCTCTGAAATTAAAAAATAAATATTGAGATCAATTTAATTTAAATTTCAAGTAAAACCAAGAACTACTATTGAATAGAGGTTTTTTAAAAAATTGTACCTTTTCTTCAACACGACGGAAATGTACGGATAAGCAGAATTTGTTGTTTTCCACTTTAGCTCCTGGTATAGATTTTGTTTTCTCCACTAAAGATTTATACACCTGAAAGTGTTAAACAAACGTTTCAACTTTTTTTCTTTCTATAATGTGTAGGTGGACAAAATCACTAGAGGTAAAGTGAAAAAGTAAAAAACAACAAGAACTAACCTCATCAATCATGGGTAAAAATTCTCTGGCAGGTTGGCAGAGAACAGCTTGATTATTTCCCTGAATAGGTAAAAAAAGAGAAGTACCAAACATTATTACAAAAGAACAAAAAATAACTTGATATTAATTTAGTAAACCAGTTGAGCTACAAAATAATAATTAATATAATTTGCTTACTTTTCTATAGTTGCGACCTTTAGCAGGTGCCTTAATGTCCATTCCATGACTTCCAGCATAATACAGTTCTGATAACTTAACAAAATTGAGCACTTTTGCTCTGCATCTTCCACTCACTATTGCTGTTGGAAAATATTTTGCTGTGTCTCTCACTGCTTCCCTCATCTATTTACCATAAACCAAACAATGAATTAGTTTAATTGTGATTAATTTAAGTTTAGTGATAACTGTAAAAAAAAAAAATTAAACAAACCTCAGATGTCATGAAGGCTTTGTCAGGATCATCAACAATGGGAGACAATGTACCATCATAGTCCAAAAACACTACTATTTGTTTCCCTTTTGAAGCATTTATAATTTCGTCGAACATGTTCAGAGCTGAAGGATGATGAGCCTGTTCAATTTTACAAAAAATAAAATATAAAAAATCTTTCTTGTAATACAATTAATTTGTATTAATTAAATTGACTCACAATCCAAGACTTGATATTTTCGGTTTCAGAGGATCTTGGGGTTGGTGAAGAAGCTCTCATGGAATCAAGTAAAGCAGTAATTTTAGGTGCATGATCTCCAGCACCAGACTCAATGTTCTTGAATGATATCTTAGCCGGGACAGAAATGACTCGACCTGGCTGTGGCAATGATCCCGAAACGGCTGGTGTTAATGATATGACAGAAGAGTCAAATCCTGATCTTCGTTCAGAAATAATCACATTCTGGTTGGTCATTTTTGCCAAAGAAATCACTGTGTGTGTGTGTGTAAAAGAGAAAGGGAATTGAGAGGAAGAGAGAAATGAGTGAGAGAACTAAGGGTGAAGTGAGACAGAGATATAAGAAAGGTGGAAGAGTGAATTTATAAGTTAAGAGAGGGGGCACTAAGGGACGAAGGCACCACACTTTTTCCGGCTCTTACTTTGTGTTACCTTTTGTGCCCTCAAGAAGGACAAAGCTATGAGTCGGACTATGTTACCTTAATTGCCTCCATATTTATTCTAACTCAATAAACATATTGTTATATATTCAATAAATTATAGTCAATTAATATACATTTTTCTTAATTTATGATTAAAATATAGTAAATTAATAATATAATTTAATACTCCCTCTGATTTTTTTAGTTTGTCCAAAAAATAATGTCACATTGCTATATTTAAAATAATTTATTTTTATGAGATCATTTACATTTATTTAAGATTTGTTTTAAACCACATATATTAAAACTTTTTATTTTTTTCTTAAATTTCGTACCAGATCAAATAATGACACATAAATTGGAACGGAGGGAGTATAAACATCGAGTATTAGTCATTTTTGGCCTTATATTACAACCCCCTCTCAAAAGAAGCTCTCACTTTTTTCTTTTGAGGGTGGGAGTGGTGTGGGGGGTTGGTTATACAGAAGGTTAGTAGTTTGGTAAATGTTTAATTAGAGTATGTTGGTAATCTTGGTTTGGATTTAATGAACTATTTACTAACGTGAACAGTTAAAGATTAAGAGGATCTAATGATGCTAAATTCTTGTAACTCAATTAGATTTTGTGAAGAATGCATCTAACCGAGTGGAAAGTCTTATGTTACTTTTTTCATCAAATGATATTCTTTATTCCCCCTAATTTCTTTGGCACTTTTCGATTGTAGAGAGCCGATTGACTAATTTTGAAATTCAAACAATGAACTAGATAGAATAATTCATTTTTAATTAAAATTTACGTATTTTAAAAATGGAATAATTACATCTCATAGCTAACTCTAGGACATATTAACCTTTAGTAACTATTGTTTAATTAAATTACAAAGCATAACTATAATGTGTATTTTGATTACCTATCATAGTTACATATATATTTAAAGTAGAATATTTTATTTTTATTATTTTTTATCTTAACTGAGAATCTGCTTTTGCTCTCAGCCGCCGTCGGCCACAATGAACCGCCGCCAAATCTCTGGCCACCAACCAACAACAACACACCACTGCTCCCTCCATTCTCCGTCATCTGCGCCCCAAGGCTCATGCGAGAAGCTCCAACTCTGGTGAACCGGAACAGCCAACAACCATAAATGACGGCCAACACACCACAACCACCCCACTGTTTCGCACCGACACCACTTCTCCATCCGTCCTCACCTCATTCACTCTACCAAGCTGCAAACCACCATCACTATCAGCCCTTACCGGAGACGATGGTGAACCACCACAACAATAATGCCACTGCCTGTTCCCTCTTCCCCATCTTCGTTTACTACTCTCTCTCCGTTCACTACTACGCCTCCACAAGACCAGATCTGGAAAAGAAACCACCGCAATGGACTCTGTCGTGACCCTGATCTGTTACGCCGCAAAGAAACCAACGCCGGCGCCTCCATATCTAATAGCAATGAATTTTGTCGTGACCCACTGCACGCCGGAGCTCCAGATCTGAGCTTCCACTGCCCGCTGGAGCATTTTATTTTGTGTATTTATTATTTTTTGTATTCAGTATTTGAGTTTATTTGTTAAATTTTTAGATTGTATTCAATTTGTTATTTTTTTGTATTCAGTATTTGAGTGTATTTGTTAAATTTTTAGTGTATCTATTTTTTTGTATTCAGATTTTTAGTGTATCTATTACAGTTGAATCTATTCTTTTGTATTCATGTTATTTGAATACAACCGATTTTTAAATGCAATAAATTTAATACAATGTAAAAGTAGCTAGAAATGAATACAACTGAGTTGAATATATCTGACGTGAATACAACTGAGCTGAATACATCTGACTTGAATACAATGAAAAGAATTTTGAATACATTTTTTACTCACTGTATTCATGAATATAACGACGTCGTTTTATGAATACAACGAGCCATTTTATGAATACAGTGGAAAAAGAGTAGCTATACCATGTAAATATTGAAACTATAGCTATGACAAATTTAAAACCCATAAACTATGGTCATTTGTGTAAGTTTCACTTTAAAAATACACGAAAAGTATATTAAGATGTAATTCTTCTTGAATTAGAAAAAGAACTTTCGAGCTAAAATGTTAATTAAGGTTCACTATAATTTGAATTTCTGAAAACTCTTAAAAGTTCTAAATATTTTGAAATAGGGGTGTAGTAAAAGATTCTCTTTTTTTCACGTCTATTTAAAAAATAACAAATATAATGACCCTTATTTAAATTTTTCCTTTTAAATATTGTACATACTTTTTTAATGTTAAGAGTGTAGTGAGAAATAATTACCAACTTTAGTATTGAATTATTATAGGAATAATTATTTTGCGATAAATTTTTTGAGCTAAAACAATAGTTAAAATAAACAGAAAAAATATTTAAAAAGGCTACGGAGTCATATATTTCTCACTGGAGTGTTGGTCAGTTAAGACTTCGCACATCCAAAAGATGAAAGTTGCGGAGATGAGGATCTTGAGATACAAGGAGAGATAATATTAGAAATGATGATATCCGGGACAGAGTGGGAGTGGCCTCGATGGAGGATAAGATGCGGGAAGCGAGGTGGAGATGGTTCGAGAATGTGCAGATGAGAGACACAGATGCCCCAGTGCGGAGGTGTGAGAGGTTGTCTATGGACGGGTTTAGGAGGGGTAGAGGTAAGCCGAAGAAGTATTGGGGAGAGGTGATTAGACGGGTATGGCGCATGTGCAACTTACTGAGGACATGACCTTAGATAGAGGGGTGTGGAAGACACAAATTAGGGTAGAAGGGTAGTAGGTAGTCGAGCATAGTCCTACTTACGCTTACAAAATGATAGTTGTAGTGTTATTACTGTAGGCCCGATTATCCTATCACACTTATAGGCGCAATATTTCTTTATAGTCACCTGTAGTTTGATTTATGCTGATATGTGTTCTTTAGTGTACTTTATTTATCTACGTTAGCTACTGCTTCCTTTTGTCAGAATGTGCTACCATGACATATTCAATTTTGTTATCAGCATGTTCATACTGTTTTAATTTCTTGTCTGGGTCTGACCATTTCTCTTGCTTTGCTTTGCTTGTGATTATGCTTTGTCTTAAGCCGAGGGTCTCCCGGAAACAACCGCTCCACCTATCAAGGTAAAGGTAAGGTCTTCGTACACTCTACCCTCTCCAGACCCCACGTTGTGAGATTTCACTGGGTATGTTGTTGTTTTTGCGGATTCATATATATAAATATTCCTCACGAAATGAAAGCGATTTTGGCCGACTTTAAGAAAAGATGGACAAAAAAGTTTCTGTCTAGCTAGCTAGTACACTTACTTTTACATTTCAATAATAGTTCAAACTATTAATACATGTAAACGTTAAGACCTTTGTTCATAAAAGTTAAAATCTTACTTAGATGCTTCACAATGTCATGGTATACCTTCAAGTTCACACTTCAGACACACACGCACATAATCAATCATTCGTCCACTTAGAAAGCGAGAGATTAAACGAGTACGAAACGAGTAAAACTAACTTCTATTGATCATAATTAAAATGCGTAACTTGTGTCCATAAACTTTGTGTTCTTACTTAACATGATTTAGAAGGAGAGAAGTCGTTTTCTTTATTCAATTTACAAATTACTCAAAAGGGTAACTTATTCTCTCTAGCTAGGGATAAAAAAATTTAAGCATATAAACGTATAGCAAAGTTGGCATAAGTAGAATACTTGAAGGCCAATTCACATGCTAGTGAAACCAATAATATGTAGAAAGTTTAAATCATCACATAGTTTGCAAATTATAACTCAAAAGGGTAACTTACTCTATAGCTAGGGATCAAATTGTTGGAAATTTAACTACGTGGGATTGAGTTTTTTCAGTATTTACTGACTTAAACATGTGGGCCCCGTATGTCGGAAACATCGTTTCTTCGCACATGCCTAATCTACTAACTGAGTAGATGATATTAGTACCAAGTATCGTCAAATTTCGTTAAGAAATGAAAGATATATTGATACACAAAGTAAGGTGTTTGAGATATGAATAGATGGATTATTTTGGCCAAATAACAAATCTCCCACATAGGTAGAAGATGGAAGGATTGAGCATTATATAAACTCTAGTTTTGAGTAAGGGTTTGGGACCCCAAGAGGTAACCCATCTGTTAAGAAGAGGGAGGCCCTAGGTGAGCTTGGGTTCGGGGCTAAGCCCCACACGCGCCGCCGTCGTCCGGTCGGGCTCGGGTCACGGGCTGTCTTTCGGAATTATATTTTTGGTCCCTGAAATGTTTCTTATTTATATTTTGATCCTGAAAGTTTCGGAGATAATCAAACATTGCAACGACTCTGAAACCAACAGTCAGAAACGCCATCCTCTTTCCTATAAATTAAACCCTTCTGTTTATTTCAGGAAAAAAATATACAAAAACACACACATATCCTCTCCTCTTCATCAGTCTATTCTATATTTATTTTCTTCTCTAAAATCAACCTTATTTGCTTTGTATTATTGATTGTTGCAATTTTATCTTAGGAGACTATTATCCATTACCGTAAAAGCATATATACGGGCCAATTTTGTCTTAAAGACAGAGAGTCATCTCTCGACTCAGCTTTTGTTTTGATTAGCCTTTCTGACACCAACTAAACCTACAATTTAAGACAAAAATTTTCCAAGTGTTGGAAAGATGTATGTTTCAAACATTGCTTCTGGTTCTGCTGCTGCTACTCAAGGGAATGTTGTTGTCCATACTCCTGCCAATTTCCAAGGAGAACGCCCAAAAATGTTTCTGGGTACCAATTTCAAGAGATGGCAACAAAAGATGTTGTTCTATCTTACTACGTTGAACCTGTCACGCTTTCTGATAGAAGATCTTTCTTCTAGTGGGGATGCAATAGACACTCAGTCTAACACAACGACTGAAGTGGGTGAATCTAGGTCACAAATGCCCTGAATTTAACACTGGATACCTGGAATTATAGTGATTTCATGTGCAAAAACTGCATTCTGAACGGTCTGTCGGATACACTCTATACTATGTATTGCACCGTGAATACGACAAAGGAGTTGGGAAAAACTCGAGAAAAAGTACAACGCACATGATGCGGTTACTAAGAAATTCATCATTGAAAAGTTTCTGAAATTTTAAATGGTGGATGGTAAGTCAGTGATGTCCCAAATCCAAGAGTTTCAAATGATTCTTCATCATCTGGATTTGGAAGGAATAAAGCCAAATGAGCAGTTTCTGGTTGCGTCTTTGATTGAGAAATTACCTCTTTTGTGGTTCATGAGTTATCTCAAACTAAAGACAAAGGAAATGGGGTTTGAAGATCTTATTGTCAAACTGCAAATACAAGAGGAGAATAAAAGAACTATATCTAAGGGAAAGCAACCAATGGAGGCAAAGGCGAATCTGGTTGATTCAATGTCATCACTGTGGAAAGCCTGGCCATATGATCAAAGAGTGCCACAAACTGAAGCGAGAGCAGAAGGAATAAGCCAAGAACAAAGGCAAAGCCAAGACTAACTTTGTGCAAGACAAGGATAATACTTCGAACCTTGACGACATGATTGTGGATTTCTCGGCTGTAGTGTGTTGGAGGTAAATCTGGTGGAGAATCCAAGGCAATGGTGGAAAGACACGGGTGCAAACCCATCACATCTGCTTTGACAAGACTACATTCTCCGCTTACGCCCCAATCTCAGGCAAAAAGCTATTCATGGGCAACAACGCTACCTCTGAAGTGCAAGAGTTGGAAATGTTGTCCTCAAAATGACTTCAGGCAAAAAGCTTACTCTAAAGAAAGTGATATACGTTCCTGACATCCGCAAGAACTTGGTTTCAGGGCCACTATTGGTCAAGGCTGGCTTTAGACTAGTTTTTTAGTCCAACAAATTTGTAATAACTAAGAATGGTATATTTGTAGAAAGGGGCTTCACGTGTGACTACCTCTTTAAAATGAATATTATGTTTGTAATCCATTCATATAATGAAATAAAGCCTTCTACCTACTTGCTTGAATCCTCTAATTAATGGCATCATAGATTATGATACGTTAACTACAAATTCATTCAAAAGTTAGTAAAGTTGGAATTGTTTACTTCCTTTGACATAAACCCTCAAAATAAATGTGAGGTGTGCGTAGAGGCAAAATTAACCAAATCATCTTTCCATTTAGTCGAAAGAAACACCACTCCTCTAGAACTTATTCACACCGACATATGTGATTTAAAGTTTGTGCAAACTACATGGGGGAATAAGTACTTTGTGACTTTCATTGATGATACAAGGTATTATTATGTTTACTTGTTGAAAAGTAAAGATGAAGCATTTAAATGTTACAAAGCAGGAGAAGAAACAGAATGACTTCACGACTTCTTAGAGGATATCCCTTGTTGGGATAAACCCGTACATTCGGTAATGATTCACTGTGACGGTCAATCGGCTTTAGGAAGGGCATGGAACAGTATGTACAACGGCATGTCTAGACATATTCGTCGGAGACATAAGACCGTTAGGCAGTTGATCAACACTGGTGTCATTTCCATTGATTACATCAAATCAAAGGATAATATAGCGGATCCATTAACTAAAGGCCTACCCAAAGATCAAATATTCTGTCTGTCTAGGGGAATGGGCTTAAAACCCAAATAATAAGAATCTTTATGGTGGTAACCTAACCTTACTGACTGGAGATTCCAAGAATTTAATTCAATGGGAAAACTAAACTATAGAGGTTCAGTTTTAGTGCTTCACTTGAAGTAAGAGCACTTCAGATTATTATTGTTTAAAGAAATATAACTCCAAAGATGTTCTCGCGATAGACATTAAGTGCTACCTGCATAATGGGTAAAGGATAAGTTTCTAAAATCTTTTAATGATTCCTAACATTTGCGAGTGGGTATAGTAGGATACCTTATAGAAGATCACATATTTAAGTGCGAAGACAGGCCGCTTCAAAAGTACGTACTTAAGAATCCAAGAAGTTGTCCATGGCCACAAAGGATAAAACTATAAGAAGAAATGAATAAGGGGAGTTATTGTATTGATATCATTGTCTTGTTTTACACTAAACACTAACGGTTTAAGACATCACGTTTACGGCGCAGTAAATAAATCCGATGGTAATCGACTAAGGAAGGTTCAAAGCCGAAATTTACCTTTCCTGATGCAATATCTTTCCGCTGAAAGATTGCTGAACTTTGGCACCCTGTGTGCACCAATTCTCTTTCAAGAGGAGATTGTTGGAAATTTAACTATGTAGGATTGATTTTTTCCTGTCTTTAGTGACTTAAACATGTGGGCCCCGTATGTCGGAAATATCATTTCTTCGAACATGCCTAATCTACTAAATGAGTAGATGATATTAGTGTCAAGTATCATAAAATTCGTTAAGAAATTAAAGATATATTGGTAAACAAAGTAAGGTTTTTGAGACATGAATATATGGATTGTTATGGCAAATAACAAATCTCCCACGTAGGTAGAAGATGGAAGGATTGAGCACTATATAAACTCTAGTTTTGAGTAAGGGTTTGGGACCCCAAAGGGTAACCCATGTGTAAAGAAGAGGGAGGACCTAGGTGAGATTTGGTTCGGGGCTAAGCCCCACACACGCGCCGTCGCTGCCCTCCCACCTGTCCGGCTCGGGGTGGGGCTCGGGTCTCGGGTCACGGGTCACGGGCTGTGGGATGTCATTCGTAATTTTTTTTGGTACCTGAAATGTTTCTTATTTACATTTTGGTCCTGAAAGTTTCGGGGATAACCAAAAAACGTTGCAACTAATCTGACTTCAACAGTCAGAAACGCCCTCCTCTTTCCTATAAATTAAACCCTTCTGTTCGGTTCAAAAACAAATATACAAAAACACACATAGATCCTCTCCTCTTCAGCAATCTATTCTATATTTATTTTCTTCGCCACAATCAACTTTATTTGCTTTGTATTGTTGATTGTTGTTGTTTTATCTTGGGAGACTATTGTTCATGAAAGATCATAGAAAACTCAGAGTTGAGCATTGTCATGATAGACTGGCGTAAGGCATCGGAAGAGGCAGTCAAAATAATATCATCCACATATAACAGAATATAGTCCACAGATGAACCATAACGGTAGATGAATAATGAATTATCCGACCTGCTGTGAGTGAACCCAATAGTCGAAACATAGTCTGCAAACCGCGTATACCAGGCCCGTGGAGACTGCTTAAGCCCATAGAAGGACTTCTTCAACAAACAGACATGATGAGGGTGTTTGGGATCCCTGAATCCCAACGGCTGATGCATATAGACTGTTTTCTTGAGATAACCATGTAGGAAAGCATTCTTTACATCTAACTGATGAATAGGCCATGCTTTCGAAAGAGCCAAGCTAAGCACTATGCGGATGGTAGTCGGCTTGACCACCAGACTGAACGTCTCACCACAATCTATACCAACCTACTGAGTCTTACCATCACCCACGAGCCGAGCCTTATGTCTTGCAAATGAACTATCTGAATTTTCCATATGAGCAAAGATCCACATAGACCTGATAATATTAATACCAGATGGATGGGGTACCAACTCCCACGTCTTATTATCAATAAGAGCATTATATTCATCGGTCATAGCAATTTTCCAATTTGGGTCATTGAGCGCAGACACATGATTATGGGGTAAGGGTGATTTAGGGATATTAGAATGTAAATTAAAATGTATTTTTGGTTTAAAAATACCCCATTGACTATGAGTGACTAGTCTATGACTTGGGAAAGACATGGGCGGACTGTGGGAATTTTCTAGACTCGGGAAGGACCGACCAGCAGGCAGTGGGCCTGCTGGCCCTAATCTGGACTCAGAACCTGACGCCGAGACTGACCCAGATGCTGGATTAGGTTTGACAACTGGGCCAGTTACGGAAACTGGAGCAGAACTTGGCCCAATTCCAGAACTGGAAACTGAGGGTGGAATCGGGACTGTAGACGCAGCGAGCAGTGGGTCCACTGGCGGAGTTGGGGTGCGGGACATGTTCGACAAATGGTGAGTAATATATGGGGATATACCATAATCCAAAAAATTATACGAACTAGGCACAGGATTACTGTCTTTAGAAAATTGAAATTGGGATTCATCAAATATGACATGGCGATTAATGATGATTCTATTGGAGGATAAATCAAAATATTTATAACCACGATGATTAGACGAAAAACCCAAAAACACACATGGAGTAGACCGGGCCTGAAGTTTGTTAATAGTAGTGGACGGAAATAACGGATAACACAAGCACCCAAAGACCCTAAGATGAGAATATGAAGGTGTTTTATTATATAAAATTTGTAGGGGGGAAGAATACGTCAAACCTTTGGAAGGAAGAATGTTAAGGAGATATGTAGTCATTTGTAGAGCATGATACCAAAAAGACTGGGGTACAGAAGCATGAATTAATAAAGTTCGGACAATGTTATTTATGGTACGAATTTTGCGTTCGGCTTTTCCATTTTGTTAAGACCTATGAGGACAAGAAAAATGAAAATTGATCCCATTATTAGCACAGAATTCCCGAAATACCCCATTGTCATATTCTTGCCATTATCACACTGAATATTTTTTATTTTCCACTCGAATTGGGTTCTAATGAATGCTATAAATTTTAAGAAGACAAAAAAAACTTGAGATTTTTTCGCTATTGAAAAAGCCCATAAAAACTTAGAATAATCATCCAAAAACAGAACATAACACCGATGACCCAAAGAACTAATAACAGGAGACGTCCCTTGGGGGCATGTAGGGTATTTTTAAGTTAAGGGGTGGATGAGGAGGAGACAACATTTTATGACCATAACCACGAATTGGAACAGAATTACCATTACCAACAATTATGCCACGAGGGTTGTTCAAATTGGAATAAGACGAGAGAGTACATGAATCAGATGTCATGTGGGTAGTGGCATCGGTGTCCATATACCAATTTGGGTCCGGTGGAGTCAAACCAAGTGTGTGCATCGCGGCCTCAATATCGATCTGAGTGGGGCCTGCTGCGTGGTGGGCTTGCGGAGGCCGGGACTCAAGAACTCCTGCGGGCTGTCCTAGATCGTATTTGCCGGAACTGGAACTACTGGGCCAGTGGGCAGTGGACCGTCGTGGCAGATGGGAAGCCCACTGACCATATGCTGGAAATTGTTGTGGAGTTGGTTCGTAGGGCCACTATCCACTGGTCCAAGCCCACGGACCAGAGGCCTAAGGCTTAGACCAGTGGGTCGGTGGCCCACTGTAACCAGGATGGGGTCCACCGCCACTATTTTTGCCACCGCGACTACTGCCGGAACCGCCGCGTTTGCCCCCGCGATTTTTTCCATTATTTTTTCGGCCAGTCTTGCCGCCCCCGTGAGATCAGTTTTGGTTCGAATTGTCACCAAACTTTTGAGGATTAGTGTAGGAGGTCATCATGACCACGGGACTAGCATTAGTAGCCGCCTTTTTAGCCAAACCGGCTTCTTCCAAGGTAAGCATGGATCGGGCTTGATAGAACCTTGGAAGATGATTACTTTGACAAAGGAGAGTTCCAACGCCACTATAGGCCTCGGATAGGCCAGCAACTATCTGTAAAATAAGACGATCTTGACTAACTGGCGCACCAACATTGCGGAGTTGGTCCGCCAATACCTTCAACCTTTTGCAATATGCTGAAACGTTCGGGAAATTTTCCATGTTGACGTGGGAAAAATCCTGTTCAAGGGTAACAACTCTGGAATTTTGATTATCCTGGAATATGTCACGCAACCTATCCCATGCAGCCATCGCCGTAGCGTCTGGCTCAATAATCGTCTACAATAGGTCGGTAGAGATAGTAGAATAAATCCACTGAAGGACGGTGGCATCAAGTGTTGTCCATAACTTAGGATCATCCTCACGTGTAGGCACCTCCGTATCCTCATGAGCCGCGGGGATTATGTGATGGATGACTTGATGCGAACGAGCGTAAATTTTGAACAACTCGGTCCACATCGCGTATTGGATGTTTTCTATTTCAAGAATTAGAGGTATATGATTCTTAATGTTAGAAACAACAAGCGCAGGGTGAAACGTGTTCTTTGATGTAGACATAACGAAAGAACAATAGGTGATAGAGGGATTTGGAAGAGAAATTTGGAGAGTGGAAAAAAATTGGCAAACCCGAGGAGGAGGGTTTGGTCTTGGCCGAAAATAAAAACAAGAATTTGTGGGAGAGAAATTTTTGTTTGACCTAGACTTCTGATACCATGAAAGAAATAATCTCTTGATTATTTTCATTAATTGAAAGAGTATTTATACAAGTTACATATTTCCATAATAGGAGAATCATATTCCTATTCTATTCCTAAAACCTTATTCTACTTGGATACTAATTATACAATTATGGTAATACAAATATTATGGTAAGTATACAATACTATTTACACTACAACATTACCTAAACTAGGAGACTAAAACCTTACCTAATTTATCTACCATGTACACGCTTTGTACACCAAAACCGAGAGCCATATATACACAATATACACATGTATATACACATGTATATTGTGTGTATATTATATATATTTAATTGTTCATTACCGTAAAAGCATATATACGGAGCAATTTTATCTTAAAGATAGAGAGTCATCTCTCGACTCAGCTTTTGTTCTGTTTAACCTTTCGGACACCAACTAAACCTACACAAATTTTTTAAGCAAATAAACGTGTAGCAAAGTTTGCAAAAGTAGAATACTTGCAGGCCAATTCACGTATGAAACCAATAATCTGTAGAAAGTTTAAATCATTACCTCTTAGTTTGCAAATTATTTTAACTACAAGTAGAATAAGTTTCAATTTTATCAAATTCACTTCGATTCTTAGCTAGCTACTAACTTTAGCTTCCCAATTATAGCTTCCGAAGAAATATATGGGAACTTTGTTTACGCAAGTTGTTAGAAATATTCAAATATGTGGGATTTCTAAATTTGATAGAATCTTTACCAATCACATATCACCCTTACTGACAATTGAAAGAACTTTCTTTAAATAATTACATTCCTTCCTATATAAGGTAAAAGGTGTAACCTTTCATTTTTGGAATTATACTTGGTTTTTACTGCCTTTTAGCCTTACTATATATGTATGTATTCCTTTCACTCTGATGACTTAGTTTTCAATTTAACAACGATTGTAGAATGTCGAAAATTACAGAGATGAAGAATTATTAATAAAGTATCAACGGAAAACGCACAAGGTAAATGGTAATTATGGTACCTGCATTGGGTAAAAACGTACTCGGGAAGACTAGTGTATCTGAGAAGCCTAACGTCCTCAGATTTTTACACAGTTGTCTTCCACTCCCAACAACCCCCATCACATCAGCCCTCCTAGAACAGAGCGGCGCGGCGCGGAAGGACACAATGGCATTGACATGTTCACGTCATCACAACTTTAGGGGGCATAATAGTCTAATTTTGTCTTATATATACAAGACTTATAAGAGAAGGAAAACAAATTTTATTATCTAAGCTTACATTTGTAACCAATATTCTCTCTCTCAGATCAATATACTGAAGCACTTGTTCATTATTCATTTGCGATCTAGCATATTTATTCATTTTATTTGCTTGTTATTTTACTTACCGAATCTCACATTCTTTACTCACATAACCTAGCTCGTGATACCGGACTCATTAAGGAACTCTCCGAATCGGATACAACCTACTTGTCTTTAAACCCTAGAATAGAAATATCTAACTGTATTTTTTGGTTATTATTTATTTCACCGAAAAACAGTTTGGCGCCGTCTGTGGGGATAGACAGTTGTGGTGTTGTCTCACTCTGTAACTGATCTCCTTGAAAAAATTGAACGGAATCACGACATTTAGAAAGAGAGAAACATGTCAAGACAAAACATCAGCGCTCACGGATCATAGAGACTCAGAGAGGAACATATACCCATTGAACATCGAGGCCTGACGAATCATTCAGAAACACTAGGCACGGAGTCAGAAGGGCGGCTCGAACAAGAGCAGCAGAGCAGTGAGAAGAGATCCCTACAAAAACAAACCGGTAAAGAGCGGAGCAAGGGAACCCTGGAAAATGAGAAGGCTGAAAGAGTCCAAAAAAGGCACCTGAAGGAAGAAGTTCGGCCAAGTCTTAAACCGGCAAACCCATATCCGTTGATAAGGGAGGATCTTTCACCAAGGAAATAATCACAGTTGTCCTAGAAATGCAAAATGAGATGATGCTACGTATGGAAGCGGCAGTGTCTGCTATAGCTACTCATTCCAAGACAGGGACTCTGGTGTTAAACCAAAATGCCGCAAAGACCTTGGCTTCACCTAAAGCCAGCAAGAAGATGGACGAGTTCAGAAAGGACCGGATGGACGCATTCATAGAGGGACTCCGTCGGGTGGAAAAAGAAATGAATGAGCGAATGAGCCAGATACCTAGAGTACCACCCATTATAAAGGGCACTGGATCTAAGAGAGAGAAATGTCTTGTCGTATCCCGAAAGCGCGACCTCTGTTCCTATCTCAAAGAAGTTTAAAATGCTCGACATACCACAGTAAGATGGCACCATAGATCCAGAAGAGCACATCGTGACCTTTGAAGCAGCTGTCACCAGGCATGACCTCAAATAACAAAAAATCAAATATGTTATGTTGAAGAAGTTCAGCCAAATGCTCATAAAGGGAGTACTCCCTTGGTATACTCATTTACTCAAAAACACTATTGATTTATTTGCTACTCTTGCAGATACTTTTGTCAAGGCATACGTAGGGGCCCAAATGGTAGAAATGCACAAGTAGGACATGTTTTCAATAATGCAACGGGGAGATAAACTGTTGCGATGATTTGTAGACAGGTTCTAGAATGAGAGAATATTATTGCTAGCCATCCCGGAAGATTGGGTAGCAGCCGCTTTGCAGATGGTTTGAACCCAAATAGTTCAAAAGCCTTTAGAAAGCTAAAATAAAGCCTAAAGGAGTTTCTAGCAAAAATGTGGAGTAAAATAAATCTCAGGTAGACAACTAAGATGTGAATTGAGGAAGACCAGCGAGTGATGACGGTATACACGAAGGTCGTCCCCCAAGAATGTCGGGTCATAGATACAACACTAATACTACGAATGGGGGAAAATATAAGATATACGATGCTAGAGATTGTCGGGCGCAAGGATTAGATAAGAAAACACCCGGAACTATCAAAGCCTAATTGTACGAGCCCTTTAGCGATCAGAAGAGACTACATCAAAAGGGACTGGCCCACAAAGATATTTGATCATAATTTAAGCATAAATACGGTAGAGTTAGTAGCGATATTGAAGACCATTAAATAAGCCAGATTCTCGAATGATGTGCGCACCAATTCGGAAAAAAGGAACACAAGGTTGTGGTGCCATTTTCACAGCATGCACGGTCACACCATAGAGGATTGCGCCAACTTAAGGATCAAAGTAGCACAACTACTGCACGCAGGGCATTTGAGAGAGTACATCAACGACCGGGCGAAGCTTAATATAAGTAGGAATGTTGGACAGAGATCAAATCAAGTGTCTCCACCTACTCACACTATCAATATGATCTTTGGGATAGAAGTGATCAATAAGATAACATATACATTAGTAAAAAAATACAAGATCTCAGTCACAACTATGAGCCACGGACAGAAACCCATGGAGAGTCAGGATATCATATTCTCTAACGACAACTGCAAGAGTCTCGCTTTGCCTTATAATGAGGCCCTGGTAATATCCTTGCAAATTAATAAATATTTTACTAAACGTGTTTTGGTTGATCTAGAGAGTTCAGTGAACATCATCCAGCTGCAGGTCTTGGAAGAAATGCAAATGGACGAGTCAATCACCCTCGTAACAAAGGTGCTAGCAAGCTTCAATATGTCTAGCAAGCTGACAAAGAGAAAAGTGGAATTGACAGTTCACGCCAATGGCATAAAGTAGGTTACAGCCTTCGACATCGTATCCGGAGATATGGCGTACAATGCAATAGTGGGACAGCCATGGTTGCATGCAATTCAGGCAGTCCCTTCAACTTATCATCGAAAGATCAATTTTCCTACACCATAGGGGATCATAAAAATCAAAGGAAGTAACAGTTGTTCCTGGTCATAGGATGCATTAACAGTGACAGTTTCACAAGAACAAGAGGTAGATAAATAGCAGTTACAAACACCAAGCCCAAAAAAGGTGCCCGGAGAAAGGAGAGAACAACTTACGGAGGAAGGGTGCTCAGATCTAGACACCCCAAGAGGATTTGTTTTTCCATCGACAAGGAACCCACAGACTAAAGCATTAAGGAGTTAGAAAACACAATGTTTTTCAAGGAACATCCTGAGAAGAAGGTATACCTGGCCTTGGAGCTCTCTATCGGGATTAGGAATTCATTTTAATGTTATTTAAAGACTAATTCTAATTGCTTTGCTTGGTCTTACCCTGACATTATAGGGATCCCCCCACCCACCCTGAAAACAACTATTCATTAGCTGAGCACTGATCCCAAACATACCAGTGAGATAAAGGAAATGGTCCATATATGCTGTCAGAGATCAATTCATAAAGGATGGGGTGACACACCTACTTAATATAGGGTCAGTACGGAGGGTTGAGGATCCCTCGTGGTTGGCTAATGTGGTGATGGTCCCCAAAAAACTTAACAAATTCAGAATGTGTGGGGACTTGAAGGATTTAAATGAGGTGTGCCCTAAAGATTCATTTCCTTTTCCACTTATTAATCAAATTATTAGTGCCACAACTGGGCATGAACTGCTCAGTTTCCTAAATGCATACTCCGGATATAATCAAATTAGATTACACCTGAAAGACCAGGAAAAAATTTCTTTCTTGACCAATCACTATAATTTTGTTACAATGTAAATGCCTTTTGGTCTCAAGAATGTAGGAGCAACTTACCAGAGATTGGTGAATAAAATGTTCAAAAAATAAATCGGGCATACAATGGAAGTCTACATTGGCGACATGCTAGTCAATTTCTGAGAAACTGAAACCCACCTGGCCTCCTTAGCCAAAACCTTCGATGTCTTGCATCGTCACGACATGAAGTTAAACCCAGAGAAATGTTCCTTTAAAGTCCGGTCTGAAAAGTTCTTGGGTTTTCTCATCTCCAGTCGCGGTATTGAGATGAACCCCGACAAAGTTAAGGCAATCCAAGAGATGTCGGGCGTATTAAATAATGTCAAAATAGTTCAAAGATTGACAGTAAAGGTTGCGGCCTTAGGAAGATTCATATCATGATCAACAGACCAGTGTCATGAATTTTTCAAACTCATGAAAAACGATCGTCATTTTGTAATGACATGCTTGGTCGTTTATTGCTAAAGACTATTATTTACTTGTTTGACCCTTCCTGTAGACTCTTTGTGTGATTTGTGATATGCGGGGATGGGTGGCACATATCTCGAGGTCTATTTATATGAGTTTCGAATGAAAAACCCAAGTCTAGAAACTTAGAGTTGATTAGTTTGACTCAAAGTTGATTTTTAGATAGATGAGTTCATTTCTGGGTTTTGGCACTTCCAATAGTTTCGGAGGGTCATTTGTGACTTAGTCGAGTCATTGATTTTCTTCTTGAGGAAATCAGATGTATTTTGTGGCCTTATTTATAAAGTTTGGATTTTGGTTTTTCCCCGAATGATTCTTTATAAAAGTATACCTTAGCTCAATTATTTGTGTGATTTGAGGGTACGAGCAAGTTCGTAGTACTGTTTACCATAGACGAACATGTTTGGTTTGTGTATTGGGTGTTTCGGAAGTGTTTTGAGTGTTCAATTGAGGATTTGGGATGTTTTTTCACTATTGGTGCCTGGTGTCCACCACGACGGCACCAGCGTCCGCTCTGGTGGGTTTACCTCGGCAAAAGGTTGACTCATCAAAGCGAAAGATGGGAAATTTGAAGGTTGTGCCATAGCGGAGTCGGGTCCGCTGTGGTGAGGTATGAGGTGTCAAGTGATACGCTCCGGCGAAGGCTTTACCACTACAGCGAGTCCGCTCTAATAGAGTTAATCCCACTGGAGTGGATCACTGTTCAAGTGTCCTATATATACTCTTAGGTTAGAAAATTCTTTCCTAAAATAGCTAATCTTGATACCAACGTCGCGTAACGGCAATTTTAGAGCTTTAGAAGCATTTCCAACCTTGACGTAATAAATTCTTTCCCTTTTATGATTAAGTTATGATTATAAGTCCTTTTAATGGTGGTTTAGCATATTATGTAAATTGGGGATGATGAGTTATGCTTATGGTGAAATTAAGAGAGTTGTATGGTTGATTTTAATGGGAGTTTATGGATTTAATGATGTTAAGATAATGAAATAGGATTGAATTATGTTAGAATATCATGTTACAAGTCTTAATTTGGTTATAGAAGCATGTTTTCAATTGGGGGAAATTTGTAGGGTTCAAATTGGGACTTTTGATTATTGTCTAATTGAGGGATCGAATGTGAATAGATTTTCAATTAATTTAAGGACATGGTTGTCTAGTATGTAATCTTGTATTTTCTGTATTAAAGTTCGAGTCTTGGTGGCATAGGCCCGGGAGGGGTATTTAAAGTCTTGCTTTTGTTGTGTTAAATTTATTATTAACTATGTAATACACATGAATAAACTTTGATTATCACGAGGCAAGAAGGAAGGGCAAGGTTGTATTCGAGACTTGATTTGGTAGCGCTCCCGCTCTTTGAGGTAGGCTACGATTTAGTTTTTTGAGACTTCAATAAAATTACTTAAATAGTTATAAATATTGAGGGATATTAGGCGTATTTAGTGGTCCCACTCAGCCGGTTGTGATGAATAGTTCAGTGGGTATCGGTGTTGAATTGTGATAATGGGGTTTGGGGAACCTTGTGTTGGTTCCGACTGTTATTTATTTGGGGTCATCACCATATTTGTTATTGTTTGGTTGCTCATCACACATGTTTTCATATGATATCACGATTTTATTGGATTTGTTTGTGTTGTTGAACTCTTGAAAGCATGTGTATATTATCTCTATACTTGATTGCATCTCATTATATTATGATATCTTGCCTTGTATTGTCATTGCATTCATACACTCATGGTTTTGTGACTTGATGTGAGAGTGGTATGGATATGCTATAGTCTAATAGACCGGAAAGGTAAGAGTAATATGAAATTATGGCACTTGAGATGATATTGATACGCGAGGAGCGGAGTTGTACGTCTGCAACATGATTTAAACTCGACAATGAGTCATGGGCTCTAGTCAAATTCGTGTGTGGAATTCCAGCTGGCTAGGAGCGGTATATAGACTTCGCAGGTCCCCCATGGATGTACAGATCATAATAAAACCATAGCATATTGTATACCAGGTTGAGAAAGGTACTTTGCGTATGCATTGCATTCATACCATACATTCTTATGCCTTATCTTGATATACTATGAATGAACAATGTCATTGGGTGATATTGAGTAACTTGGTTGAATTGTGAACTTGAAAGGGATTATTCTTGCTATTTGATATTTGAGATACTGCGGACTTTATGAACATCTTGGTGATTATGTGATATACCTGGTCATTGAAATGCTAGTGTAGGATTCAACTTGTTATTTATCTCTGATTATATATTGACGTCGTTGTTGGTCAATGATGTCTACAGGGGTACATTGTGTACTCATGCTACACTTGTTGCATTCTTTTTGGATGCAGATTCAGTACCTTCTACCTCCGCAGCATCACTTAGCTGAGAGTTCAAGTTGTTGATTCCAGGCATTCAGGGTGAGGATGTTATCTCCAGCATACCCTTGTATACTCTTCCACTATTTACTATCTTTTACTCGTATTTGAGAGACATATTTAGTCTATGTTTACAGTTTTGGCCTACGTGCCCACTTTCTCAGACTTGTTTCGTATTATGTTAGTTCTCTTGTATTTACAGACTAGATCTTTGGGGGTATTTGTTGATGTTTTAGACTTATTACTTATTCCGCGTTTATAGTATGAGACAACTTATATAGTATTTCATTAACTTTCACTTCTACTTATATTATTTCATGTTAGAGATTTGGGAGTGAGTCGCCTACTGGTGGGATTGGGTAGGTGCCACCACGAATCTTTAAAAGGGGTCGTGACACATTTCCAATGCAAACAGGAGTACAGCCAGAGCCTGCAAGATCTCAAGGCTTACTTGGCTAGCCCTCAATGATGATCAAACCTGGAAAAAAAAAGAAAAATTGTTCACATACATGACTGTCTCAATTGTGTCAATTAGCATTGCCCTGGTGCGAAAAGAAGGAGAGGCGCAGCTCCCCATTTATTACGCAAGCAATACATCAACTAGGGTCGAGTCATGGTATCTAGATGCATAAAAGCTGGCCCTGATCCTCGTCATGGCCACACGAAAGCTACAACCATACTTCTAATGCCATTCAGTAATAGTCATAACGAATGCCCCTCTGCAGACCCTATTGCAAGGGGGAAATCTCACAAGCCGACTATCAAAATGGTCAGTCGAGATAAGGGAATACGATGTGACATATCAACCTCGACTAGCTATACAAATGATGAGCTTGCCAGAATTCGCAGACGATTTTGCCTCCACGATATGACCTTAAAAATCACAAGGTATAAATTCGCCCTCTTTTCCTTTTTAGTTTTCTATAACCATTTTTCGATCGTAGGGCTGGGACTGCCATCAAGACTGGGATGAGTAGTACAAAGCACATGCCGAGAGGATGTCAAAGTGAAGACTGGAAAATACATATTGCACTCTTTTCCCTGACCGGGTTTTTTTCCTGAATGGGTTTTTGCCGGCAAGATTTTTAATGAGGCAATAACTGTAAAATATATTACTTAGAAGAACTCTATGTGGAAATGCAAACACACGGGAAGAAGATTTGCTCCTAGCTAAAGGGGCTAGTGGCCCTCGCATCTTTGTATTTTTCTATGTTTTGTCAGAAACACACATGTACTTGGGTCTACATACCGAATGCAATGAATAAAAATAGGTTTGCTTTGTGCTTCCTACACTCTAAAGTTGTTGGTACAAACGCATTCTCCCGTACTCGATAATATCCACCACAAATACATGACACAACCAATAGGCCTCATAGTGTAAAGGAAACATAACCTTATGCGAATATAAGATGAGGCTGAGACGTCCTCATTATCGGCACCGAACAAAGGGGGGCCCTCCTTTTATTATGAAATGAATTATTTAAATTCCTAATCATAAAATATGCGGCCAGAAGTATCATTCCTGAATTGGAGAAAATGATTGCTCGGTATCTCACACATATTGCGAAGAAATAAAAATGCAATCCTGAAACTTAAACACATGCATTTGAATTCGCCATAGAGCATAGTCTCGATGAGGGGGTCCTTGGGTGGAAGGATCCCTATGGTTGAACTGCTCCACTTCAAAGGACCAGGTAATTCCTACACCAGGCCACAAAGTATACCAACATAACTAGAGTGACAAGTAATATATAACGCCTCCCATACGGGACGTAGGCAATTTAACGCAAAAAGTCTACAATTCATGAGGCAAACAAATATGAAATCGCTTAAAGGCATTCCACAAAAAGGCACAAAACATGGGCAATATTAGTAAACAGTACAAAAAGTATCCAAAAAGCGAGCAAACATATCCGACACATCCTACAAAAGAAGTACTAAAATCAAGCATCAAAGACCGGGGTTTCTAAGGTTCCAGCAGGGGCATGTGTCTTTGGAGCCGAAGGGTCCTTTAGGAGTGACACTCCCGCATCATTTTACCTTGCCTCCAGAGCCTCTGAAGGGTTTTCAGGGTGGGTCTCCTCCTCGTTGCCTTTCTCATTTCCACTCTTAGCCACTGGGACCTTGGAAGAGTGCTCCCCACATCCGGTCGAGGCTCCCCTTCACCCTCATGAGACCATCTTTCATTGTCCAAGGATTGAATGAGATCCACAGATGGGGAATGCACGGGCAGAGCTGTTGACACCCAATTTTGTCCCGTCTTTTCGAATTTATTTGCAATTTTAAATATTTTTAACACCTCAAAACAATTTTAATCTATATACATACATGCGTGTGTATATGTCTTATTATTATTATTATTCGCATTTTTTACTATCATTTGCATCTTTATCATAATCATAAGTTTTATCCGAAAATTCTATGTTATTTTATTCTCGCAAAATTGCATCGCATTTCCATTTTTTATTAAGCATTAAACATTTCACAAATATTATATTTTTATTATTATCACATCGTTATGTTATTTTAAATAATTCACATCTTTTACAAAAAATAAAAAATAATATTTTTAATGTTAAACCCTTTTATATTTTTAAATCCATAACCCATTTTATTTCCTAACCCAAAACAATTTTCACCCATCACCAAAACTAATTGGCCCAAATTAACACCCCAAACCCGCTGCCCACTCTACTGGCCCAACACCACTTTTCCCAACCCAAAACAATTTCTACCCAAAACCCCATTCTCAAACCTTCCACCACCCCAACTCACCGCAGCCCAACCCGCTGCCCCAAACCCGAACTGCCCACCCGCAGCCCGACCCATCACCCGACCCATTCCCCTACCCCTTTTAATTCCCCAAAAACCCAAAAAATAAAAAAAAACCCCAAAATCATAAAAACCTAAACCCCTAACCCTCCCAATCGCCGCCACCCTACCCCTACGCCCCCGACCCTACGTCGCCGCACCCTACACCTGACACCACCACTCGCCAACACCGCCGCCTGACACCACCAACCCATCCCCTCTCACCGCGACCCATACCCCCTAAAAACCCGTTCCAAAATCATTATTTTTTGCCCCTTTATTTTGAATTTAAGCTCGGTTTTAGGGGGAAATCCACCTATAAATACCCCATGTTGTTCTTCATTTTAGGGGGGGGGATTGGACAGATTTTTGGGAGAGAAAATCGAAAGATTTTTCGGAGGTCCGATTGGATATAAATATTTTTGGTTGTGTTCTTGGTTTCAAACATTTTTTCCTCCCTTGTTGTTCAAGAATTGAGTCCGAAAAGGTTTGTTCTCCACTTTTGATTCTCGGATTTTTTGACACCTGATTCGGGTCGACCCGGTTCGGGTATTATTTTCAGAATTCTTGCATTTCATATTTCTGTATGTTGGTTATCTGAATTTGGGTGAATACTTGATTTCGGATTTTGGATCACTGATTCGGTCGGTCATCGACCGGTCAGTCGACCGATTTGGGTATTATTTCCAGAATTCTTGCATTTCATATTTCTGTATGTTGGTTATCTGAATTTGGTGAACTTTTTGATTCTTTGATTTTGACATCTGATTCGGGTTGGGTCACTGATCCGGGTCGGGTCGACCCGGTTCGGACAATATTTTCAGAATTCTTGCATCTCATATTTCTATATGTTGGTTATCTGAAATTTGTGAAATTATTCGATTTCGGCTTGCATCACTGATCCGGTTCGGGTATTATTTCCAGAATTCTTGCATTTCATATTTCTGTATGTTGGTTATCTGAATTTGCAGAATATTTGATTTCGGATTTTGGGTCACTGATTCGGTCGGTCAACGACCGTCGGGTCGACGTATTATTTCCATTCTTGCATTTCATATTTACGTATGTTGGTTATCTGAATTTGGTGAATATTTGATTTCGGATTTTTGACACTGATTCGGTCAGGTCATCGACCGGTCGAATCGATTTGGATATTTTTAGAATTCTCGCATTTCATTTCTTATTCTTGGTTATCTCAAATTGGTGCAATCGATTTCGAGTTTGAATCACCGATCCTGGTCTCGACCCGATTTGAATATTTCCGAATTTGAACTTCGGGCCGGATACTTTAACTCACTCCTCGTTCCTTTTCCTCTTTTATTATTTTATTAATATTGCATTAAGGCCGACGAAATTGAATTCGAGGCCGCGCTTTTCTTTCGTTTCATTTCACTATTTTTTCAGTTACTGTTTTTAAACATCCGTGCAACAGATATCTTACTATCTTACCGTTTTTACTGTTTTAAACAAATACCGCGTCTGTTCTGGCATGGTTTTTCTGTTTACATTTCGCTTTCGTTTTGAGTTACTATTTTACTGTTTTAAAACTAAACACGGCGTCTTTTCGGAATTTGTCTCTCTGTTTTTACGCTTACGATTCTTTGCTTCACCTTACTGTTTGTTGCCTTGTTTTAAAATTTTACTGATTTGAACACGATACTACACCGGCCGATGAAAAATATCCGTCGATTTTGAGGCCTCCACAGTTGTAAAGACAGAAATATAACTTTTGGGCAATGATGAAGACTTAAACCTTTTATTTCATCCGAGATCAACATGTTTAGTAGGCGAGGTGACTAAAATAACCAACAAGTTATATATTCGCAGCCACGACGTGATTATAGTGATCTTTTCTATTTCACCCGAGAGACCAACACGTTTAGTAGGCGAGGCAATCAAAAATAAACCACGTTAGTCATATGTTTGCAGCCACGACGTGATTGGAATGTTCTTTTCAAAATTTAAGTCTGAGCCCTCCGTGATCAAAACATTCACTGTTTTGAATACGGATATGAAGTTATTTGTATTTAACTGTTTCTAACCGTTTGTTCTTGGCGACTTGCGAGGATTAAAGTAAATAACGAATTATTCCTCGGAGTTTATTTATTTTATTTCTTTCTTTAATTCAGCTTTTATCCCGCTTTGTATTGTAATATTATTTATCGCACTTATGTAACTATTGAAATGCTTAGAATAGGCAAACTTAGGATTAATTCATAGGGTAGTTTAAGATTTGAAACCCGTCGCTAGCTTATTTATTTGTAGGCTCGGTTAAATTCAAACTTAGAAATCCTTCGCTAGTTTATTTATTTTAGGCTCGTCACGCGTATTCAAGATTTTCAAAACAACTTTTGTCATCTTTTATTTGCTTTATTAATCATACCGAATAAGTTTTATCTTTTATTATTATTTTTGCAACTCGATGATTTTTGAAAGATTTGCTTCTTTGGCGTTATAAATAATTTTGTTTCTACTCTCAATTGACAAATGCATATTTTTTCCAACTCTACATGTATTTCTCTTTAAATACCATACAAATGCATATTTTTTCTCTACATGTATCTTTCTTTTAAAAAATGCATCATTTACTAATTATTTGAAAACATCTTTAACTTCATATATCAAACATGCATTTTTCTAGCAATAATTAACCTGAGTTTGACCGGATAACCGCAAGTTAGCGGATCTTAAAGGATGCCTAACCCCTTCCCTTTAGGATAATAAAGAACTCTTACCTAGAATCTCGCTAGTTTCGCAGACCTTAAAATTGGAGTTACATTGCAGCATTTAGTTTAAATATTTAGGTGTCCTAATTCACCGTAAAAATAATTAGGTGACGACTCCTCAACCCTTAATTTACCCAGGAATCACCGAATACGTCTGTGCTCCGCTTTTTGACCCGGAGCGGGTCGAAAATGGGGCGCGACAGCATGGCGACTCTGCTGGGGAAATTCAGGTTCTTAACCATAACAAGTTCAGGTTAATCATTATTGTGCTTTATATTGCTCCTTATTTGATCTATTGTTTTTAATTATTTTCTGTTGAAATTTTGTATGCATAACTGTTTTAATTACTATATTCTCTTACTGCTTTCCTTAAATTGGCATTTCGCTCATATTTCTTCCACTCTGGAAAATTGACACTATCACACATTACACGCGAGGTGTGTTTTGCGCACCCGCAAACTTCTTTCAAATTTCCAAATTTTTAGGAGAGTTGGTATATCTTGCGGAGCGTCCGGACCATCCGGTTGGCCGCGTAGCCTTCTCACTCGAGCAGTCCGCTCGGGAACCTTGAGTCTAGTCAGCCAAATCTTAGAAAATTTAGGATAGAGCTATACCACCCTTTATTTTTAAGTCATGCATGCATACACCTTAGGTGGGTCGATCCTTGGTATCGACTCCACAATTAAGAAACCCACCAAAATTGTCGACGGGTCTCGCTCCCCCAACGACCATCAGCATATTATGTGTAGCGTGATAATGATAGACTAATCCAAGCCTAATCATGACATGCTGATATTGGAAAGTGTACATACGTTGTCTTCATTTCCAACAACAGCATTACAGTTTGACAGCTTGGATTATTTTGTCATAATCTCTCATATCTGGCGTTTAGGCCCACCTCCGGCATAAGGGAGGCCCCATGCATATTAGGATGCGCATTTAATTGCGATACAATCATTTTGTTGTTTTCTCCTGCTTTTTCACTCTGTGCATATTATTTGAAGCAATAATTACTCGCCCTATACTAACTTGGCTTTCTTCATTTTTAGAAGGTTTATTTTGCCTAGATTATTTTTCCCCAAAGGTTGATTCGCATTGACTAAAACTGACGGAACATCCCTACTTCACGAGATCAAAGGCCCGATCCTTCAGAAAAATGACTGAGTCAGTCATTCGTCAAAGCATGCGCCACTCAGGAATCAATGGAGGACAATGCAGCCAACCTCGTGAAGGGATTCCAAAGATTTTTCATTACTGAAGAAGAAGCAAAATGCAATGTGATTCTCAATGATCACGCTAGAGGCTCAACCATGTGGGATGTAGAGCAAGGAGATGTTTTGGGAAAATTGGACCTGTGCCCTGGCCTTGTTACTCCCGGAAACTTATTAACTGCATCAATATTTAATGAAACAATGCGATTCAGATTGAGGCCTGAATCACATATGTGCATCTAATATGTTTTACCTCTACCTTTTGAAAGCTTAAAATGACAAATCTGCATTGTTTTTGCTATTTTAAAATCTGTTTTGTTTAATAATTTTCTTTTCTTTTCCATCATGCAAACTAATCTGTCGATAATGTGTGACACATTTGAAACAAGCAAGCAAGACTTCGAAGAATATAAGGAAGACTCACAACCGGAAGAACTGGGGCATAAGCCAAAGCCAGGTTTGATTGAAAAATCAAGATGGTTGATAATTACAAAGCATTAGTACGAGCATTTTCTTCTGGGGCAACGATATATATCTTTCGAAGCCAAGTGGATACAGAATCATATACTAAGAGACTGATTGATGAAAAGCAGATGGACGCAGTTGTCCGGGGCAACCTTATCAGAATAGAATGGCCAAAAACCATCAATGCAGATGCAGTGAAGAGATACCATATCTAAGATTAGTTATTCTCTATGTAATATTTTTTCTATGTTGTAAAAGTTGCGCTCCCTCGGCGGGATACGCATAGAACCCACGAAGGGTTCAGTTTCTTTAGATCACAAATTTCCCCAAGTTCCTTTTACTTGTAACCATGAACTACGTCATGACCTGATTCCCTCGGCGGGATACGTAGGCGGCCACATCGGCTTCGGTCCCATTTTAGAAAAAAAAACCCTTACAATCTCCTTTACTTGTAACCATGAACTACGTCATGACCTGATTCCCTCGGCGGGATACGTAGGCGGTCACATCGGCTTCGGTCCCATCTTTAGAAAAAACCCTTACAATCCCCCCTTTGCTTGTAATGAACTACGTTATGACCTGATTCCCGCATGGGGATACGTAGGCGGCCTAAATCGGCTTCGGTCCCACCATTAGGAAATATTTTCTCCTTTATCTCACATATGACAAAATGCACCCATCTGATCACCCTGATAGGACAGGCAAGTAACCCACACAAGACTCGGCCTGGTCCAGTTGAAAGTTCAGCATCCTCACATATCAAAACTGGGCCATTTTTTTAAGAGATCACCGCAAGAAGATGCCGATAAACATGGAAAAGCATCGGCAAACTAAGTCTTCAGCCAGAAGAAGGATTTTGGACAAGACGTTTGTTTTGTTTCACCGCATGTCACTGCTCGACGGACATTTACATATAGACATACTTTCTCATAAGCAAATTATTTTCAACAAATATTTTCATTAGAGTTCCACAAGAATTTTTTACTGATATGCATACTTTCTTATAAACAAATTGTTTTCAACAAATTTTCATTAACAGTTAGCCAAGACTGGGAACCAGACAGGGGCTACAGGTCCGAATCAGCAGGACATGCAGCTATCAAGAGCCAAAGCTACAAAGTCAGCGTGAATCAACCGCCCCTCCCCCAAACTCACAAATTTTTTTTGAGTACAGGTTCTTCAGGTTGAAAAAGCAGGGAAACCACATCACTTATGATCAATTCCCCAAAGAATTTCGGCATTACAACTCACCGCCAGGATCACGCTCCTGTTTTGCATCCATACAAAGACATCGTCTTGACCTACAAGGGCCCAACCATTGTGTCTGCACAATGATGTTATTTCAAATCACAGGGATCCTAAACACAGCAAACTGAAGTGGAATCATCTATTATAGCAAACTGACGGCAAGAACGTCATTTACATCAAACGACGACAAGGATGTCGCATTATATTTTCGTCCGTGTGACATTTCAATTCACAATCCACAGGAGTTTGAATCAACAGAAGATTCAGCACAACGTGGAACCATATTACAGCAAATTGACGGCAATGAAGTCACGACTATCTTTTACAGCCGTCTCAAGACGCCAACAAAGATTACAATGACGCCTTCAAAGACATCAACTATCTTTTTACGTCTCAACGACGCCAACAAAGATTTCAACGACGTCTTCAACGCAAAGAACTATCTTTTACCGCATCTCAACGACGCCCAACAAAGATTACAATGACGCTTCTTTATCTTTTACGGCAACGCAAAGAACTATTTTTATCGCATCTCAATGACGCCAACAACATTACAATGACGCCTTCAGCAGCCTATCTTTACAACATTTACAATGGCATCGACAGCATTACAACGATGTCATCAGCATTATTATCACAACGACGTCAATAGCATTACAACGACGTCTTCAGCGCAATAGATATCTCTTACAGCAAACAACATTACATTTTTGCAACAACGTCATCACAATGACGTCCTCAACACAACACGTCGATACAACGACGACCCCAGCGTTACATTCTTACAACAACGACATCAACAACATTACAATGATGTCATCAGCAACACGCCCATACAACGGCGTCATCAACAACACGTCCATACAACGGCGTCATGAACAACACGCCTACGCAATGTCGTCTTCTGCAAAACAACTATCTTTTACAGCATTACAACGACATCAACAACATTACAATGATGTCATCATCAACACGCCCATACAACGGCGTCATCAACAACGCACCCATACAACATCGTCATGAACAACACGCCTACGTAATGGCGTCTTCTGCAAAACAACTATCTTTTACATTCTTACAACGACATCAACATCATTACAATGATGTCATCAGCAACGCGCCCATACAACGGTGTCATCAACAACATGCCTATGCAACGGCGTCTTCTGCACAACATTTATCTTTACAGCATTACAATGACGTCAACAGCATTACAACGACGTCTTCTGCCCAACATTTATTTTACAGCATTACAATGACGTCAACAACATTACAACGACGTCTTCAGCACAATAATTATCTTTTACAGCAATACAACGACATCAACAACATTGCAATGATGTCATCAGCAACACGCCCATACAACGGCGTCATCAACAACGCGCCCATACAACGGCGCCATCAACAACACGCCTACGCAATGACGTCTTCTGCACAACAATTATCTTTTACAGCATTACAACGACATCAACAGCATTACAATGATGTCATCAGCAACACGCCCATACAACGGCGTCATCAACAACGCGCTCATACAACGGCGTCATCAACAACACGCCTACGCAATGGCGTCTTCTGCAAAACAACTATTTTTTACAACATTACAACGACATCAGCAGCATTACAATGATGTCATCAGCAACACGCCCATATAACGGCGTCATCAACAACGCGCCCATACAACGGCATCATCAACAACACGCCTATGCAACGGCGTCTTCAGCACAATAATTATTTTTACAGCACTACATTGACGTCAACAGCATTACAACGACGTCTTCAAAGACAAAGAATTATCTTTACAAAGAAAACAACATTACAACAACGTCCTCGGCGTTCGCAAAGACAACAACTGTCTTTTACATCATTACAACGACGTCAACAATATTACAACGACGTCTTCAACACAACGCGTCAATCCAACGACGTCATTTCAGGCGCCCACCTTATAATGCGGGTATTTTAATTTCAGTCAGGCGCCCACCTTATAATGCGGGTATTTTAATTTCAGTCAGGCGCCCACCTCCTAATGCGGGTATTTCCAAGTTATATTCTCTACAATTTTTTTCAGCAGTTATACACTAATTTTGTCTTAAGCTTTAGTTTGCAGGAGTCTTAATTTGCAGGAACTTCATCACAACGTGGAACTGTCTCTTACGGCGAACCGAGGCAAATTGGTCAACGACCTACTTCGAATATCGTTCCGCTCTTCCCCATTAAGTTTTCACATCTGCAACCAGTGTCATCATTAACTCGACACTGGGGCATTATTTCTGGATTCTGCACCATCTTTTACGACTTCTCTCTCCCTTGAAATTCTGTTTCTGCCATGCATACCTAATCTTCCTTCAGAGCCCGAGGGTCAGGACCAAAATTGGCTACTCGGTCAACTTCTTTGTCCGAAAACTCTTTCATCGTCTCCGGCCAAAGAGGGGCATCTGTTGACACCCAATTTTATCCCGTCTTTTCGAATTTATTTGCAATTTTAAATATTTTTAACACCTCAAAACAATTTTAATCTATATACATACATGCATGTGTATATGTCTTATTATTCTCTTATTATTATTATTATTCGCATTTTTTACTATCATTTGCATCTTTTCATAATCATAAGTTTTATCCGAAAATTCTATGTTATTTTATTCTCGCAAAATTGCATCGCATTTCCATTTTTTATTAAGCATTAAACATTTCACAAATATTATATTTTTATTATTATCACATCGTTATGTTATTTTAAATAATTCACATCTTTTACAAAAAATAAAAAATAATATTTTTAATGTTAAACCCCTTTTATATTTTTTAAATCCATAACCCATTTTATTTCCTAACCCAAAACAATTTTCACCCATCACCAAAACTAATTCGTCCCAAACCTAACACCCCAAACCCGCTGCCCACTCTCTACTGCCCAACACCACTTTTCCCAACCCAAAACAATTTCTACCCAAAACAATTAAACCCAAAACCCCATTCTCAAACCTTCCACCAGCCCAACTCACCCGCAGCCCAACCCGTCGGCCCCGAAACCCGAACCGGCCCACCCGCAGCCCGACCCATCACCCGACCCATTCCCCTACCCCTTTTAATTCCCCAAAAACCCAAAAAAAAAAAAACCCCAAAATCATAAAAACCTAAACCCCTAACCCTCCCAATCGCCGCCACTTACCCTACGCCCCACCCTACGCCGTCGCACCCTACACCTGACACCACCACTCGCCAACACCGCCGCCTGACACCACCAACCCATCCCCTCTCACCGCGACCCATACCCCCTAAAAACCCGTTCCAAAATCATTATTTTTTGCCCCTTTATTTTGAATTTAAGCTCGGTTTTAGGGGGAAATCCACCTATAAATACCCCATGTTGTTCTTCATTTTAGGGGGGGGGGATTGGACAGATTTTTGGGAGAGAAAATCGAAAGATTTTTCGGAGGTCCGATTGGATATAAATATTTTTGGTTGTGTTCTTGGTTTCAAACATTTTTTCCTCCCTTGTTGTTCAAGAATTGAGTCCGAAAAGGTTTGTTCTCCACTTTTGATTCTCGGATTTTTTGACACCTGATTCGGGTCGGGTCGACCCGGTTCGGGTATTATTTTCAGAATTCTTGCATTTCATATTTCTGTATGTTGGTTATCTGAATTTGGGTGAATACTTGATTTCGGATTTTGGATCACTGATTCGGGTCGGGTCGACCCGGTTTGGGTATTATTTCCAGAATTCTTGCATTTCATATTTCTGTATGTTGGTTATCTGAATTTGGTGAACTTTTTGATTCTCTGATTTTGACATCTGATTCGGGTTGGGTCACTGATCCGGGTCGGGTCGACCCGGTTCGGACAATATTTTCAGAATTCTTGCATCTCATATTTCTATATGTTGGTTATCTGAAATTGGTGAAATTATTCGATTTCGGGTTGCATCACTGATCCGGGTCGGGTCGACCCGGTTCGGGTATTATTTCCAGAATTCTTGCATTTCATATTTCTGTATGTTGGTTATCTGAATTTGCAGAATATTTGATTTCGGATTTTGGATCACTGATTCGGGTCGGGTCACTGACCCGGTTCGGGTATTATTTCCAGAATTCTTGCATTTCATGTTTCTGTATGTTGGTTATCTGAATTTGGTGAATATTTGATTTCGGATTTTTGACACCTGATTCGGGTCGGGTCACTGACCCCGGGTCGGGTCGGGTCGACCCGATTTGGATATTTTTTTAGAATTCTCGCATTTCATTTCTTATTCTTGGTTATCTGAAATTGGTGCTGAAATCTGATTTCGAGTTTGAATCACTGATCCGGGTCGGGTCGACCCGATTTGAATATTTCCAGAATTTCAGAACTCGGGCCGGATACTTTAACTGCTCACTGCTCGTTGCTTTTACTATTTTATTGTTTTATTAATATTGCATTAAGGCCGACGAAATTGAATTCGAGGCCGCGCTTTTCTTTCGTTTCATTTCACTGTTTTTTCAGTTACTGTTTTTAAACATCCGTGCAACAGATATCTTACTATCTTACCGTTTTTACTGTTTTAAACAAATACCGCGTCTGTTCTGGCATGGTTTTTCTGTTTCAGTTTGCTGCTCGTTTTCAGGTTACTATTTTACTGTTTTAAAACTAAACACCGCGTCTTTTCGGAATTTGTCTCTCTGTTTTTCCGCTTCGATTCATCGCTTCGCCATCGCTTGTTGCCTTGTTTTAAAATTTTACTGATTTGAACACGATACTACACCGGCCGATGAAAAATATCCGTCGATTTTGAGGCCTCCACAGTTGTAAAGACAGAAATATAACTTTTGGGCAATGATGAAGACTTAAACCTTTTATTTCATCCGAGATCAACATGTTTAGTAGGCGAGGTGACTAAAATAACCAACAAGTTATATATTCGCAGCCACGACGTGATTATAGTGATCTTTTCTATTTCACCCGAGAGACCAACACGTTTAGTAGGCGAGGCAATCAAAAATAAACCACGTTAGTCATATGTTTGCAGCCACGACGTGATTGGAATGTTCTTTTCAAAATTTAAGTCTGAGCCCTCCGTGATTAAAACATTCACTGTTTTGAATACGGATATGAAGTTATTTGTATTTAACTGCTTCTAACCGTTTGTTCTTGACAGCTTGCAGGGATTAAAGTAAATAACGGCGAATTATTCCTCGGAGTTTATTTATTTTATTTCTTTCTTTAATTCAGCTTTTATCCCGCTTTGTATTGTAATATTATTTATCGCACTTATGTAACTATTGAAATGCTTAGAATAGGCAAACTTAGGATTAATTCATAGGGTAGTTTAAGATTTGAAACCCGTCGCTAGCTTATTTATTTGTAGGCTCGGTTAAATTCAAACTTAGAAATCCTTCGCTAGTTTATTTATTTTAGGCTCGTCACGCGTATTCAAGATTTTCAAAACAACTTTTGTCATCTTTTATTTGCTTTATTAATCATACCGAATAAGTTTTATCTTTTATTATTATTTTTGCAACTCGATGATTTTTGAAAGATTTGCTTCTTTGGCGTTATAAATAATTTTGTTTCTACTCTCAATTGACAAATGCATATTTTTTCCAACTCTACATGTATTTCTCTTTAAATACCATACAAATGCATATTTTTTCTCTACATGTATCTTTCTTTTAAAAAATGCATCATTTACTAATTATTTGAAAACATCTTTAACTTCATATATCAAACATGCATTTTTCTAGCAATAATTAACCTGAGTTTGACCGGATAACCGCAAGTTAGCGGATCTTAAAGGATGCCTAACCCCTTCCCTTTAGGATAATAAAGAACCCTTACCTAGAATCTCGCTAGTTTCGCAGACCTTAAAATTGGAGTTACATTGCAGCATTTAGTTTAAATATTTAGGTGTCCTAATTCACCGTAAAAATAATTAGGTGGCGACTCCTCAACCCTTAATTTACCCAGGAATCACCGAATACGTCTGTGCTCCGCTTTTTGACCCGGAGACGGCGAATTATTCCTCGGAGTTTATTTATTTTATTTCTTTCTTTAATTCAGCTTTTATCCCGCTTTGTATTGTAATATTATTTATCGCACTTATGTAACTATTGAAATGCTTAGAATAGGCAAACTTAGGATTAATTCATAGGGTAGTTTAAGATTTGAAACCCGTCGCTAGCTTATTTATTTGTAGGCTCGGTTAAATTCAAACTTAGAAATCCTTCGCTAGTTTATTTATTTTAGGCTCGTCACGCGTATTCAAGATTTTCAAAACAACTTTTGTCATCTTTTATTTGCTTTATTAATCATACCGAATAAGTTTTATCTTTTATTATTATTTTTGCAACTCGATGATTTTTGAAAGATTTGCTTCTTTGGCGTTATAAATAATTTTGTTTCTACTCTCAATTGACAAATGCATATTTTTTCCAACTCTACATGTATTTCTCTTTAAATACCATACAAATGCATAATTTTCTCTACATGTATCTTTCTTTTAAAAAAATGCATCATTTACTAATTATTTGAAAACATCTTTAACTTCATATATCAAACATGCATTTTTCTAGCAATAATTAACCTGAGTTTGACCGGATAACCGCAAGTTAGCGGATCTTAAAGGATGCCTAACCCCTTCCCTTTAGGATAATAAAGAACCCTTACCTAGAATCTCGCTAGTTTCGCAGACCTTAAATTGGAGTTACATTGCAACATTTAGTTTAAATATTTAGGTGTCCTAATTCACCGTAAAAATAATTAGGTGGCGACTCCTCAACCCTTAATTTACCCAGGAATCACCGAATACGTCTGTGCTCCGCTTTTTGACCCGGAGCAGGTCGAAAATGGGGCGCGACAAGAGCCTTATGGGCTATATCTTTCACTTTCATAGCAGTGGTCAGAGCAGCGTCAATATTTATCGATCCCTCCTGAACCTCTTGGAGAGCCTACTGCCGTGCCTGGTACACCGCGTGGGTATTTTAAAGAATGAAGTTCATCCTCAACTGCTGAACTATGGTATCTATATCAGACATACTGACATTCTGCATAGCCTCACAAAGAAAAGTGTTGTTATCAATCATATCATGGTTGTTCTTAACCTGCCTATCATACCGGGTAGACAGGTTGTCATACCTCCCTTATAGAGTACTCAAAGCTCTCTCCACATAAGCCTTGTCTTTCTGACAAGCCTCAAGTTCAATCCCTAAGATTCAAACCCTCTCCGTCATGCCCGTTCCCCTCTAGACCACATTGGAAAAATGCTCTTGATGCTCGACCCACTTCTTCTAGAGATCCATAATCTCCTTATGAAACTTGGCAGCCTCCTCACTGTAAATCCTCATATCTTGCTCCGACTGGGCCAACCTGGCCTCTAGATCCTCTGTCGAAATCAGCTGGCCTTCTAGAGCCGAGAGTCTCTCTTGCAGCTTCTGATACTCCAGCATCCTCTCCCTCTCTTTGGAAAGCTTCTGTTGAAAACCTTTTATGGTAAGCAGGCTTGCATGAGGTAAAGAACAGATCAAGGAAAATCAAAGAATCACACTGAGAGAATAAGCAAAAGAAACAAACTGAAAAGAAAGATGGTCACGTACTTGAGCGGCCACGTGGGAACCAGTGCTGAGAAAGCAATCACCAGAAACATTCCTCATCTTCTCCCTATCCCTCTCTCTCACCAAACGCCGCAAATAGCTGATAACCCCTACCAGCCATGAAAGAAGGTTGCATTCTTAAGAAACGGAGAAAGTGGTCTACCGACGAGCAGTGGGATTACAGACTGGCATTGAAAAAGTATCTACTAGTCATGATCTACGGGAGACTCGAGGGCCCACCCCATGCACGCTGATGCCGGGAGCCCCAATTTGCTCCCCGGGCGCGGTACCTTAGGGCATGGGGGCCCTCCTATGAGGAACTAGAGTAAAAATAGCATGTGATGATGATATAATACATGGAATGTATGCAGGGCCCGGTGTTACACCTCCGACTCTAATAGGAGCTAGATAGAAAGAGGCACAAGAATTCATCTTTTCAGATCAGTCCATCTCCCTGAAAAGACCAATGGTAATAACGTCCGATCTAGCAGCCTTCTGGCGAGAAAGCCTTGGCATAAAATCACCTTCCTATTTGCTGACATCGGACGCTAAGTCAATATCCATGAGAGGAATGACTAGAGCTACCGAGGTCGGCCCGTGACTACCCTGCTCCCCCGCACTCGGTCTAACTCTTCTGATCGAATGAGGGGAGAAGGTAGATAATGCCCTTTTGGATCCGGCAGAAGCAACAACCTCCAAATTTCGTCCTAATTAAGCTACAACTTGCATAACTTACTGCAGAGCCGCTTTCGGATATTCGAGAACCTCCATAAAATCTCAAATCGATGCCCTCTTTGGGATACCTTAATTTTTTCCTCTTCCAATTATGTTTTACGCAATCTCCTACCATGTATGAAGGGTGGAAGGCTCATAATTTTGAATTTTTTGGACTCAGTGGGCCAAGCCCGACACTGAGTCTAACGTCCAAGCTATGGCTTAGAAAAGAAGAAGCACAAAATTCAGAGACATCATTTAAAATCCAAAAAGACGAAGCAAAGAAGACAAGCTTAGACAAAACACTTATGATCAAAATTCCATTGTTCTGGGATGGGCGCCTCCGGTGGCTTGACTAGGTCCCTAGTTGCAATAATGACGTATCTCTACATTTATCCTCGGTCAAAATCATCATCGATACTGGCAATTAAAATATTTTGTCCACAATGGGACAATTGAATAACTCCCGCCCTAAATATTTTGGGACAATAGAGGCAGATTAAGTGGGAAAGGGTAAAATACTCCCCCACTTGTGAAGAAATGTATCGGAGGCATAAGATTGTCCGTCACGCCGCCAGACTAATATAATTCAGGAATACCTTGTATTTTTGACAAAATTCCAAAATTAGGGGATCAATGAATCTGCTCACCCTCATTGAAAAGGGATACGTATATACAAAGGAGTATCCATGTTGGTAGGAAGTGATGTTCTCTCCTTCCCGATGGAGGAACACCTTTATGTCAGTCTAGCCGCAATCTACTTTCACCCAGCTCAAATAGCGAGCGTTAATTGAAGATTTGTACTTACTAGCTGGCCAGGACCGCTCGGACTCGGTAGCCGTGAAAGTTGAGCGCTTCGTAAGGTCTTTTAAAGAAGATCAAGTGCAGGGAATATTAAAGTTATCTTGGAAATTGGAGGAAGAAGCTGATGATTTCATTTTTCTCGACATCCTGTTGATCGACGGTAGATAGTCTATGATGGGCACCTTGTGAATAAGGACGTCGATATCACCGCGAGTAAGGTTATGCGCTTAGGTGGTAACGCCGTCGACTACTGAGGAATCAGAAGACATTGTAGAGAAAAGGAATAAAAAACTATTTCTTTTTTCTAAAGAGTAAAAAAGAGCGCTGGAAGATAGAGGGAATAAAATGAGAGTCCTTGAATGAGAGGGGATATGTATAAGGTAAGGGAAGAGGTGACAGTTCGTTTAAAAGGAAGGAAATCAAATCGTCGTTACAATACCTACTCCCGAGGGAATCATGTGGATGAACACGTCACGTGTGTAAAGTGGATCTTATAGGGACCGCAAAGCATTTAATGAAAAAGGTCGGCATGCGGAGAAGGGCAACCAATCAAGTTAATGGCGCAAGTTTCGAGAAATATCATGACAACACAAGAGTTGACGGTATGATAAACTCTTCCACTTCCTAGTCCCATGGATTCAAAGGCCCCGAAAAGTGAGGGACTATCTATATTGGGTAAAAATGTCCCCAAGAAGACTAGTGTATCCGAGAAGCCTAACGTCCCCGGGTTTCCACACATATGTCTCCCACTTCCAACAACCTCCCATCACATAAGCCCTCTTAGAACAGAGCATCGCGGTGTGCTTTGGCATAGCGACATCGATGCGCTCACATCATCACAACTTTAGGGGGCATAATAGTTTAGTTTTGTCTTATATATACAAGACTTAGAAGAGAAGGAATACAAATTGTATTCTCTAAGCTTACACTTGTAACCAGTATTCTCTCTCAGATAAATATACGGAAGCACTTGTTCATTATTCATTTGCGATCTAGCATATTTATTCATTTTATTTGCTTGTTATTTTACTTACCGAATCTCGCATTCTTTACTCACATAACCTAGCTCGTAATACTGGACTCATTAAGGAGCTCTCCGGATATGATACAACCTACTTGTCTTTAAACCCTATAATACAAATTTCTAACTGTATTTTTTATTAGAATCAATTTCACTGAAAAACAGTAGCCCACATTATCACACGGCTTATAATTACTCTCAGAAAATACTTAATTGAGGTTGGAAACATAAAAAAAATAAGAATAAAGGGGGGGGGAGCGAGCACCCTATACAAGTAGAACAATAATTCCCTATATTTTGTAATAAGTGGTGCTTTTAGCTTATGCACACCCCTTATGAAATTGCTCACTCCTAGAAAATTATGAGTGTTTTTATTAACTTACCCCTAATTAATGTCGAAAAAATAAAATTACTTAATGATTCTTCAATATGTAAATAAATGTAATTTCGAAAGAATAATGTCAATTTCATATTGAAATCTTAAAGCAACACTTATTTTGAAACAAAATGAAAAAAATAAAACACCATTTATTATGGAAGGGAGGGAGTATAAAGCATAAATTTTATACAATTCGAGAAGCAAACTCTTGATTCAATTAAATGATTCATTCATCAATTTCATATAACATTATTAAGATTTTATTTTGAAATTGATTCTTAATTATATTGTTATGATTGTATTTGATATCTTTAAAAGTAATAAAAATGAACCAAAACCCCTTTTTTCCAGATTGATTAATGTGTATTATGATTCTTCCATATTTACTGAAAAAGGCTATTATTCCCTTCCAAACAATCGAAAGAGTTTGTTCTCGCCCCGAATTCTGCTCTCTGTCGTTTTATCGGCTGATGAAATCGGAAGACAAATTGATTCCTTAACTTAAGCGATTTGGGCTGAAAATGGAACTCTAATTTTCAGCAATGGGTTTCCCAACTACTCCAGAAAGCATTAGGACAATGGTATGAGTAAACTAAGAGGTAAGAAATATGAATGCAACTAAGTAGAGTAAAAGTAAAAGATAAAGTAAAGGATAAAAGATAAAGATAGATAAAATTTGAGTTGTTTGATTGATTAGTTGTTTTTATATACAAAGAATGTGTTCTATTTATAGTACAAAAAAGAAGAAAAAAGTGTATGTGCCCCCTCCCCCATGTCAGCCATCAAGTAACCCACTAAGTTCAATGGCCGACTATGGTGGAGGTGGTGCCGATTTTGTCGCCTTCTACTCCTCTTACTCGGATAATGGCCTCTTTCTTTTAGCTGTCGTGGTCTTTGAGATGTCTGCATATGAGTTGGTCCCAGTCGTACCTCTAACTGACAACTCGGCTAAGATGCCTTAGTAGCCGATGAAGTTCTTGTAGTCGAGGGCTAGGAAAAATTCGGCTTTGGAATAGTTCGGCTGTCAATGAATTCGGTTAAACACTTTAATTAGTTTTTAGTGTTAACAATTTCTCCTACATTAACTCGAGTGTGACTGTTGTGTTGATGTATCCGAAAGTAGTAGTCGCTTCAGTCTGACAGACGCACATGTCACTTCAATCGTCTCATCTCCAGTGCATGCAATAATGATCTTTAAAGAAGCTATTCTTTCCTTCCACATAAACGTCTCGGCTTCCACAAATATTTTCTGACGGATTCTTAGTCGCACATTTTAGGCGAAAAAACCCTTAGCAGAGTGTCAATCATATCCCCGAGAAAAAAGAAGTAATTTAGGAGAGGCGTTCCACACAAGGTTTCTCATTCAATCTTCTCGACCATTCTCAAATTCCTTGCCTTTTTCCAGAAAAATCATGTTTCTTCATCAGGAAAAAAAACCCATGTCTTCATCTTCTTCTCTATCTTTGGGGTCAGATAGCACCGGTTTGACTGATGATGATCTATTCCCCATTTTTTCCTTCATAGATGAGCAACTGGTTGGCGCCCTTTTGGTTCATCTGAACAAGGTGACCTCCTTCTTTCGCAGCATCTAAGTCGGGTGAACTACGACCTTCCGATTACCTGTGACTAGTTCATCGGCGACCGTTGTCCGGCTAGTTTGCACACCTGGCCAACCAAGATTGCCAACTATTCTATTTGGTTGGACTGAGTGAAGTCGGCCAAGGAAGCTGAATGGAGGCGCACGGGTCTCTACGACGCTATTGCGCTGTCAGAATTTGACTCCTTCTGCAACATAGGTCTTATATATGCCTTTCTTGGTTACTGGTTGACCGATGCTAACGCCTTTATTTTCCCTTGGGGAATGATAACCCCCACACTGCTTGATGTGATGGCGATACTTGGCCTTCCGATTCTGGGAGCTAAGGCATCTGTCCTAAGCGATATAAATATTGTCGATTTAGGCATCAAAGTCTCAAAGACTTCTTCAGGCTACGAACAATTTATAACCAATAACCACCGGATATCACCTCTTCCAGTCAATGATGCCGAGCATCATGCTTTTCTGATTTTTTTGTTTAGCCGATACTTTGTCTGTACGACTCTTGTGCAGTTGTGAAAAAGCTGGAAATTTATGCTACATTAGCCATTTCGGGGAGGGATGTCAGTCAGGCTTCTCTCTTCTTGACCTATCTTTACATGGCTCTTGGTGATGCCCAAGCGAGGTTAAGGGATTCTAGAAACCTGGATACCTTAGCCGGTCCCCTGTGGTTTCTTCTATTTTGGATCACCCTCTATTTTCCTAAGTTTGTCCCCGATAAATTTGATGACCACTGTTTTCCATTAAACCCGCCAGTATTAGCAATCACTCTTCGGAGAACAGCCCTTGTTCCCTATGATGATTTTGCCGCAGTCTTCACCATGCATGGTCTGTCTAGAGACCATTATACAGATTGGCAATCAGTCCTTGAGAGATGGGCCACCCCTGATTAGGTTCGTCACGTAGCCGATGAGGACCTTACTTTCTCCCAACGGAGGAATATGATTCTCATATGGGGCAGGATTCTCACGGCCAGGGATTTGTTGGGTGGTTTGAAGGCCACTTCTAGGAATAATAAATTGACCACGGAGCCATATCGACCGAATTTCATAGCAAGACAATTTGGCCTTACTCAGCACGTGTCATGGCCCCATCGCAGTATTGTCAGTTCAACCCAACATTGCCTTCTTGATGCAGAACAAGCAAATAAGTTAGCCGACCATAATCTTGACAGGCTTGGCCTGTTTGACTGGCAGTCGTTTCCCTTGAGAGCGAATACTACCGTCGCTTTTGATGATTGGTGGGATATGGCTAAAGAGAAAAATTTTCAATCTCCTTTAGATTTTTATTGTGATCGACTGATTCTGTCGAGAAAAAAAAACCTGGAAACCCCTAAACCGTGGCCAAATGAGACTACTCGAAAAGTTGCTTCCTCTAATTCGGCTAGGCCTGTTGCCTCAAGGTCTTCCATTCAGTTATGGCAGACGACGAAGAGAAATAGTAAATTGCATTCTACATATATGTCGGCCAAATTATTCTTGTAAATTTTCGGCTAACATCTCTTATGTATCTTTCAGTACCCCTATCTCCTCCAGTGTTTGTTGATCTGGAGACCACTTTTGACATCGAGTCCTTATCACCCAGTAAACTAGTGCCCAAGCAACCCCGATAGAGTTGAGGGGTCATCATTCGAGATTACAGTGAGGAAGGCCCTCACGGATCCGGAGTTTCTGTTCCTACTGAGGAATAGGAGGAAATCGAGGTATACTACTCGGCTGGCTAAAACACATTCGCATCGACTACTAATATTCATATTTTCTGTTTTTCCCTCCAGGGACCACAACTGATAAAGTGCAGATGGTTTCATAGAGCGTCTGATGCTCCCTATCATATTGGCGGATCATCTTCCCTGGATCATGCTCCAGTGCATTCACAGGACGCATCATCGGCTGCCCTTAAGGCCACAGTTTCTCCTGCCAGGGCAGCTGATACTTCCTATACTGGGGCAGCCATAGAGGTATACCCTTTCTCTTGTGCTTGGTCATTCAATTGCCTCTGGGATCTTGCCTTTATACTGAACCTGTTCTTTCTGTACATGAGACTGTTGGAGGTAATTCTTCGGCTAAAGCCTACCCAACTGACGGCTCAGAGGTACTAACCGAAATCATCCTGGAAGATGTACTTTTGCGCTACTTTGGCTTAGTCGACACTGCATCTCCACCAGCTTCGCATGTTGGCATTTATCGAGAACGAGTCGAGTAATCTCTCGCCAGGGGAATTCCAACCACCAAAGATGAGTTACATGCTCTGAGGGCCTCTTTGCTCCGACTGTTGAAAGAAACAATGAATTCCCCGGCTCTGGCCACTTACAATGACATGGCTTTGACTCTGAATGATTTGTTTGCTTTATATAGAATGGCCAAAGATAGTCACCATGAGGATGTCATTGTTCTGCAACACTTGGGGTCTCTTCAGCTAGAGAAGAATCGCATTCAGACTTCTTTCAATGAGGTAAATGCAACCAGGCAACAAAATGTTAGCCGAAGAAATGATTTGCAGAAGCGGATGTCCAAACCGCGAGTTGAGTTGGAGCGGATCCAGACGGAGATAGAGGTAATCATTTCGGCCATAGGTGCCTTAGACTCGGCCATTAGTGCCCACGACTTCTCCCGTTCTTTTTTGTTTCGGTAGAGCCTTCAGTTGGATAACAAAATACAGGAACTCGGTAGCCAGCAGGTGGTTTAGGGGATGGATCAGAAAGCAGGTAGCGAATGGCTGGCCAACCTGGAGAATGAATGGACTGTGTGGAAAAGTCGTCTAGTTCAAACAGTGCCGACAATTACTGCTCCCTCGCCAGCTGATCATGTTGTTGAGTTATCAGCTGATACCCTTATGGACTTGTCATCCGAAACCGTCATTGCTTCTGTTATTCAAGAGGTATCGGCTGACACTAAGGCTTTTACCGAGGCCCCCTCGATTGTAGTGGCTGAGCCTTTGCTGAGTGATGAAAGGGAGGTCCATGTAGGAGAGGAAGCGGCTGAGGTAGTGGCCGTTGTTGTGGCTGGTGATGAAGAAAAGACTGCAACAATTAGGGAAGACCAAGCAGTCATTGATTCGGCTGATCTTGAGACTTCAATAGCTGATAGTATAGTGCAGCCTTCGATTGGTTCAAAGCCAACCAATTTGTCTTCTTAGTTGTATCAACCCCAAATCGAATGGTCTTGTTATTGTGACTAGGCAGCCAGTTTGTGGCTGTCGTTTGCCCATACATTCACCAAATCGAAGGAAAATTAGCCTCTTTTACGACCAGGCAGTCGGTCTGTGGTTGTCTATTACTTATGCATGCCCCCAAAAAATTGATAGGAGATATTTCTTCAAAATGTCTATCATTTACATTTCTTTTCCACGCATGTTCATCACTTGATTCGTATTGCCGGCAACCCGTGGCTTCGCTACGAAGGGTCCATTCCTAGTTTGGTGATCATTTGCCAATTTTATGATCTTTCATTTCAATCGGCGGGATGATTTTCCAAAATAAGTCTCCTTTGGCAAACCTCTTTAGGCTCTATATGTTTGTCGTATGCTTTGGCCATTTTACAATTACTCGTTTTGACTCTTTCTACGATTGTCAGTCGTTTTTCATCCAACTGACCCAACTCCATTAGCATGGCCTGCTGATATTCTTCCAAACTTATAAAGTTCAGTTTGGCCATCCATAATGATATTAGCTTCTGAGGACAACACTGCATCCTGGCCATAGATTTAGCCGATAGAATGTCGTCCCCGTAGCTGTAGATTTGGAGTTTTTGATTGCCCATTTTATTTAAGACCTGTCTTGGTAAAACGAGTTTATTCAAATATTGCATAAAACATACATAACACGGGGTATTAAATAACACTCGAGTTTTGTACAAGCATAGAACAAAGACAAACAAAGCCAGGCATAAAAATTCCTATCGGCTGCTCAAATGTTGTTGGCCACCAGATCTAGTTTTCTGTCGTGGTTCCCCATCTGCGATGCCTCGACTATCCTTGCCTCAGAACTTAGAGCGGCCAGCCGATGTCACAGGTCACGTATGATTTGGGTTTCCTCAACCATTTAATTCCTCCAAGGTAAGCCGTGGTTCGGCTAACTGTTTTATTTCAAAACCTCGCGGGGTAAGATTATAGGATTCCCAAGATCCTTCTTCATACTGCTCTGTGACAGCTATGAGAGCAATATAGGGTGAATAGAGGACAACCTCTATGTTCTGAACCCCTGATTAGAATGGGTTATCATCCGCTAGGACGATTTCTATCTTGTGTCCTTCCCAAAAGATAAACTTTTGATGCATGGTAGAAGGAAGGCATCGACTGGTGTGAATCCAGTCCCTGCCCAGCAGAATGGTGTAGGACGGCTTACCATCTATTACAAAGAAAGTAGACCTGACCGTCTTGAGACCCACGGTGATTCCTGCCACTAAAATCCCCAAAGCTTCAGAAGCCTCTCCCAAAAAGCTAGTCATTTTCATGTTAGTTGGGATGAGATCTTCTCTATTTTTGTTAACACTTTTCAAAGTAAGCATCGGCATCACATTCAGCATAGCCCCATTGTCGACGAACACTTGGCTAACGGTTTTGTCATTGATGTAGGCCTTCACATAGAGAGGCTTGAGGTGTTTAACCATCTCTTCCGTAGGTGCACCAAACGCAGTGCTCAAAGCATCCCTAGCCGTGGTATCAGCTATTATTGCCCATTCTGCATCTTCTATTAGGGTCCCACTGTGCGTGTCAAATTTGTTCTCACTTCGAATTCTGCTCTCTGCTGTTTTATCAGCTGATGAAATCGGGAGACAAATTGATTCCTTAACTTAAGCGATTTGGGCTGAAAACAAAACTCTAATTTCCAGCGATGGGTTCCCCAACTACTCTAGAAAGTGATAGGACGGTGGTATGAGTAAACAAAGAGGTAAGAAACATGAATGCAGTTGAGTACAGTAAAAGTAAAGGATAAAAGATAAAGATAGATAAAATTTGAGTTGTTTGATTGATTGGTTATTTTTATATACAAAGAATATGTTCTATTTATAGTACAAAAAAAAAAAAAAATTGTACAACGTGCCCCACCCCATGTCAGCCATCAAGTAACCCACTAAGTTCAATGGCCGACTATGGGAGAGGTGGTGCCGATTTTCTCGCCCTCTACTCCTCTTACTCGGATAATGACCCATTTCTTTTAGCTGTCGTTAGCCGTTATCGCTTATAGGGGTCTAGAAACCTTTTTGACTTGGTCGTTGAGCCGTCTGCAAATGAGTGGGTCCCAGGCGTACCTCTAATTGACAACTCGGCTAAGATGCCTTAGTAGCCGATGAAGTTCTTGTAGTCGAGGACTAGAAGTAAATTCGGCTTTGGAATAGTTCGACTGTCACTGAATTCGACTAAACACTTCAATTATTTTTGAGTGTTACCAGAGTTCAATACTTCTATTATTAGTTTCTCTATACCGAATAACAAAATGTTCACACTGTCACGCCATAACAAGGAATCTTTCGCAATAAGCGATATTAGTAATCTAGAAAATAAAACATGTAATTTACTGTAAAAATTTAACCTTAATACGCTAATAACGTATATTACTGTTATTGCCTTCAGATTCTAAGACCTAAGGTACTTAGCAAACAAGAGACCAACAACCACATTAAAGCTTTTAATTCATTTTTAGTTGGCCTATATATTAAAGTTCGACCTTAATTTCATTAAAAATTTTGCACTGCCAGCCTTTTAAATTTACTTGCATGTCAAGCTTCAACCACTAAGAATTGTCCTCGTTCTAAAATGTAGATCTTTACAAGTACACTTTTTTCATTAGTTTTTTCTCCCAAATTAGAGGTTTCTTAAAGTTTAAAGCATCTTCAGCCTTTAGTTAATTAAGAAACATAAACAACTGACCTAATAACCAGTAGAAATTAAAAACACTTCATAGCGCCCCTTGAAATTAAAATCGCAATTAAAACCAGCAGCCCCTGAAAACCTAACCAACTGCATGAGAAAAACCAGCAGCTTGTTGTCCTTTGTTTTTACAACGTTAATTAAAACATATTACTTGTCTGCATGAACTCATCTTTCCATTATTTTTTGTCGTTTCCATCGTCATTGGGCCACATATCCAATTTTTTATCTTGCGGAAAAAACAAAATAATAAAAAGAATCAGTCTCTTGAGTGTTTTCGTGGAAATTGTGTTTGAGTTTGAGGTGAGAATCAAAACTTTCTTTTAGCATGGCCTAGAGAATGTGGAATATATTGAAAAACTCATTTTCTTTTCACTATTTATTGATAAACTTTTGCATATTCATCGGCAAAAGGCCACGAAATCAACTGACCACGCCGATTAGTTGAAGAGGAAATATTCAAGGAACATAAAGTATAAGTAAAAAGAAGTAGCCAAACTCCCATTTAAGATTTGAATCATTTTTCAATTATTTTTATTCTCCTTCTTACTATTGGGATTTTAGAAAATCCGCTAGGGATTCTTTTTTGGACTATTCCTTAAAACAGTCACATATTTGAAGATTCAACTTCACTTTTCTTTAGGTGTTAGAAATAATAGTAGGAATTAACAACGGACAATTTTTTATATTTAAACAGTAAAATTTATCACTAGTCCAATTTGGTGACAAAGTAGCATTTGATTATCAAAATATTCTATTAGCTACAAGCTATTTATCAGCAAATTAACGAAGAACTATGTAACTGATTGTAATTTCTTTGGGTAGTTTTACATTTGTTGCAAGTGTTTTACATTTGTTGTAAATGCAATGGCTCCGTTTCTGCTTTTCTATTCCCAAAGCCCTTCAACCAATTATGAACAGATGAAAACGGAGACCATAAAGATGCTTAATTTGACGTTCACTAATTATATTTTTTCATGTGGTATAATTAGGAGGAGATATAGAATAAGTAATTTAAAAAGAAAGAAAGAATATATAATTAATATAAACGACAATTGTCAAATAAGAAAGTTAGGCCAACTAAACGTTACTATGTATGCTAGGTTCAAAGAAATAATGAATCTTTGATTTCATACCTTTTGAAAATAAATGGGAATAACTTTTTGGTTAAAAAACCTTCCTTCCTAGTTCCTCCTTTGAGAATCCCAATATAAAGAGAGACATACATAACTTGAATTTGTTTTGATACTTCTTTGTGAACAAATTTACTAGTAAGTCAAGGTTAACGGCCTATGAGCAGGTGACTAGATACTTTTGTGTCAATTATATGGGGTTGTAAAATTCTTTTTAATTATTTCTAGTAATTAATGAAGATTGTGGGAAAATCCCGAGGAATAAAAGAATTCTATAGAATCACTTCAAATAAAAAAAAAATGGTATGGAATCTCTAAAATTTATTTGACTATATATGCTGAAAAATAAGACCTAGGATGCGAATATTTACCAATAAGTTCTTCGGCATTACCATTATTAATATATTTGTTGTATCAATTGAAAAATTGATACTCTAAGCGGATGATCGGATATAAGACACATAAAAAAAAAGGCTTTTAGATTATTAACGAAAATCTCCCATTATTATATATTAGAGAGCAAGTTCTATTATTCTCCTCTCAACTCAATTACAAAAACATGTTCTCTTTGACACGAAAACGACGATGATGTTTGGAGTTTGAAAACTAAATTCTTAATATTCAGCTTGGTTTTGGATACTGTTGCTACAATTCTTAAAAGAATCAAGTAAATTTATTTTACATATAAATCATATAATATTTAAGCGACTGGCTTTGTAATTTAATAACATTTGAGATAGTCTTAGTTTAGAAAATATTGTTTGATTTTTTAAAGAAAGTGCAAACTCTGGATGGGTTTGTCACAATCCGAGCATATGGCATGTATTGTCCAAAACAACAGATTTCACAGATTTGTTTTCGGGATTATACCATCATCGAGCTAATAACACGCCTATCCTATGAACTTATTGTTGGGTATTACAAAGGATTGCAAGAAACGGAAATTACAAGTAACTGCTTATGTAAGAATTGAAATTACAATTCAACTAGAAAACTGGAAATTACAATACAACAATAAAACCAAAATTACAATTTTTGTTGAACAAGAAGACCGAAAGCGCTTTGATTTTTCTTTGAGTCGAGTGTGGCACTCTGTCCTTAAGACAATATTGCCCGTATGTATCCTTTATACGTCCCGGACAATTCGTCTCCCAAGATAAAACAAAGAATGGAACAATTGAGCAAAGGAAACTCAAAAGCTACCGTGAAGAATATTGAATAACGAAATGATGCTTGGAAGATTAGGAAGAAACTGCTTGCTTTTTGCTTTGTGTATTTTCGTGTATGTGAAGTGTCCCTCAACAATGGTGTAAGGGGTGTTTATATAGGAGGAAGAGGGGTGTTTGATTTGCCTCCATAATGACCATTATTGGCCAAATAATGACCATTATGGAGGTAGTAAAGCCACCAAATAAATGGAGAAAATTGTCAACGGATTGGCCATTATTGGAGGTGTAATTCACCAAAATAAATGGTGAATTGAGTCTTTGGAACGTTTCGTGCGGACCGTCGAAATTTTGACTTTCAAAACTTCAGGGATCAAAGCGCACATCCTGAAACTTCTAGGATCAAAGCGTACTTGACAAAGTTTTCTGGCCCAAAGATAATATCGAAGGCCCACAGGCCCGAGGACCAGACGGGCGAGCGGCGGCGGCGTGTGGTCTTCCCTTGAACGGAAGCACATCTAGGTCCTCCCTCCTTTAAACACATGGGATACCCCTTGGGGTCCCAACCCCCAAACACATTTCGAGTCTTATATACACAACAATTCTTTCTTCCTCTACCGATGAGGGAGAATTGAACACAACACCACACTTTCCATGCTTCAAACACCTCACTTCGTGAACCAATATATCTTTCATTTCTCAATGAAATTTGACGATTCTTGGCCCTACGGTTATCTACGTACTTAGTACATCATGCATGTGTGAAGAACCGGATTCTCCAACATACGTAACACTAGTGTTTAAGCCGTTAAAGTTGGTCGGTCGCAACTCCCGCCAAAGGCTAATTTCCAACACTTATATTATGCCTAATAAAGTGAGTCTCAATCGATATTTTCTAAGATTTCTTATCATGCTACACATTTGAGATCTTTCCATTGATAGATCAGAGTCCCCCCCTAAATAAATACTTTCCTTTTCTATTCTGATGTCGAATTAGTCCAAGATATTACGTGACCCCTTCTTCAAAAGTTTACAAGCATAAAACTTTTTCCATTGTTCTCTGTGACCCGCCCCCGGTTTAGGCAACACAATATCATTTTTGTTTGAAAAAAAAAAGATAGAGCATTTTGTTTAGAATTACAATAACGTATTAGCATATTTGTACAAGGAACCAGACCAGACAAATGAGGTGTGCCTGGTTGCTGGTATAGAGTTTGTTGGAATTTTCAACAGAAAATAAAAGGAATAGGAAAAAAGTAACTATGAAAGAGTACATTTTTTCATGAAACGATACACTCCTTTCCCAAAGGTTGTGTTGTTTCAGGTCAATGTTAAAGCATTCTCTATAAATAGAGGAACATTCTAAAAGTATTGGATGACAAGAATCATTTAAAATACCAACATTCTTGCTTAAGAAAATCTGCATAAGTTTAGTGACTGCAACATTAATTCTTGTGTGTTTCAGAGAGTTATTTCATTATTTCTTGATTTTGCTTCATTCTATTCCGAGAGAGTATTTGTGAGGGACAAATAATTCTCTTTGGAAAGTGATCCAAGTAAGGTACACGGCTTGAAGCATATTCAGATTTCTCATCACAAACACACTTTTTACTAACAATCAAAGAGAATTATTTTTCCGCCTTCGTTTGTTGAGTTCGACAAAGTTATTGACGTTTGAGGATACTAACAATCTTAAGAAATTTAATTTACTGTTATTATTTTTCTGTGTTCTACGATGATGGAGACAAAATGAGAAGGAGAATTGTTTTTATTAGTTGATAGAAATTTTTATTCAACAATAATGTTTCGTAGCGGGCAGAAGTTCCTTTTTTTCAATTGATGAAATTGGCATTGAACAACAAACTTATGTGCCCTATTTTGTTTCATTTGGCCATAATTTTAGACACTTTAATGCTCAAAATGAGAAAATCAGTGCAACATTTTCTTTCATAATCAAAAGTAAATCTTCGGCGATGTGCGTTTTTTCTGGGTTAAACTGGCATGAAGATTGGAAAAAATAAAAAAAGAAATGGAGCCGGTCATCAAAAATCAAGATGAAAGCGGAAAATATCGGGTTCTATTTTCTTTACTTCACTCATTATTTATCTATGAATTTCTACCTTTCTTTCTGCAAAAAGAAAACAAATACTTTATGAATTTTTGTGAAATTTAATTTCATAAATATTAGGGTAGATGAATCATTTGTGATGATCATGAAATGCGTTTTGAATAAGTTTAGGAATAACATATTTGATATGCTTATTATAAATGTTATTCTGCGCCAAAGAAATTATTATGTTATAACTTTGTTGTGTAAATATCATGAGAATCTTACTTTCAAGTTGTAGGATGATATACATAAGTATTTCTTTAATTTGATGGACATTTATACTTGAAAGTTGCTATAATATTTTGAAATTTAGAGAAATGATAATTTTGTTACTAGATTATTTTTGCGTTCATTAAAAGATGAAGTCTCTATTTACATGCTTGACTCTAATTTTTTATTATGGCATTCCCGTTTAGGACATGTTAATTTTTATAGAATGAGGGATATGTCTAAATGTGGCTTGATACCGATAATGAATGTGGATAGTGAAAAATGTAAAACTTCCATGTTAACAAAGATCACAAGAAAATCATTTTCCAGTATTGAGAGAAGTACTAAGTTGCTTGAATTAATTCACAGTGATACTCCTACAATTGGAGGAAAGAAATATGTCATTACATTCATTGATGACTACTCTAGATTTTGCAATGTTTATCTTATAAATTCTAAAGATGAAGCACTACAAAATTTTAAAATTTACAAGACTGAGGTTGAATTGCAATGTCAATCTTTCATTAAGCGTCTAAAGACCGATAGGGGAGGGGAGTATGATAATCCCATATATTTTTTAAAAAGCACTGGTATTGTGCATCAAGTGACGGCCACAACAAAATGATGTAGCCAAATGGGAAAATTGGGTCTTAACGAAAATGGTCAATTTTTTATTGTCTAATTTAGTCCTAAGTCACGGTTATTAAGGTGAAGCCATGTTAACAATTTGTTATATTCTTAATAGGGCTCCTAATAAAAGGAATTCAACAACCCCATATGAACTTTGGAACAAAAGACAACCAAATTTGAGTCATCTTAAAGTTTGAAAATGTAGGGCTATAGTTAAATTCCCATAACCTAAAAGGAAAAAGTTGGGCGAAAGAGGGATTGAATGCATATTTATAGGATATGTTGAAAATAGCAAAGCCTACAGATTTTGAACCAAATGATTCGTACTCGGTTAATACCATCCTTGAATCAAGAGATACGTTATTTGATGAAACTCATTTTGTATCAATTCCCAGACCAAAACATATTGTTTCAAGTGATTCAAATTCTTATACTTCACAACCACTAATATTTCAAGATAATGGAAATCAAGATGACATTGTTGAAGTAAGAGAGTTAGAAAGAAAAGACATATGAAGATGACTTCTACATCTATTTAGTGGAAGGTTCAACTGATAAAATTAAAAATGAAATTCCTTATTGTTATAGTATGAAAAATGATCCCACTATTTTTAGTGAGGCCATGCAATTTTCGAATGCACTGTTATGGAAGGAGGCTATCCAAGATGAAATAAATTCTATTATGAAAAATAATACTTGGATCCTAATAGACCTTCCACTCAGTTACAAACCCATATATGGTAAATGGTTGTTCAAGAAGTTGTTAAAAGTAGACGACATTGTGGATAAATACAAAACTCACTTTGTAGTTAAGGATTTTACCCTAGAGCACAACATTAACTACTTTGATACTTATACTCCCGTAGCTAGAATAATCATGATAAGGTTGTTTATTGCATTGGCCTCCATTTACAATCTTGTAATTCACCAAATGAATGTCAAAATTGCATTTTCGAATGGTGAATTGGAAGAGGAAGTCTATACGAGGCAACCTGAGGGGTTTTGTTAAAGGGCAAGAGAAGAAAGTTTGTAAACTTGTAAAATTATTGTATGGGATAAAACAAGTCCCTAATCAATAACATCAAGAAATTTATGAAGTAATTTTATCTAACGACTTTAAAATCTATGAATCAGATAAGTGTGTTTACTCAAAATTTGGAAAAGGAAAAGAATTTTTCATTTTCTTGTATGTAGATGATATGTTAATCTTTGGGACCGACACGGAATAGATCGAGACCACCAAAGGATTCAAATCCGCACATTATTCCATGAAAGACATAAGAGAAGCAGATGTCATTCTTGGTATAAGGATTATTAGAAATGGTGGGGGATTTTTCCTTAACACAATCTCATTATATTGAGAGAGTGTTAAAGAAATTCAATAATTTTGATTCTAATCGTGTTTCTACATCGTATAATCCATGTTTTAAATGAGAGAAATGGAGGAAGACCAATTTCTCAACTTGAGTACGCTAAATTGATTGGGTGCTTAATGTTCGCTATGACTTGTACAAGACCCGATATTGCGTATGCAGTGGATAAGTTGAGTAGATATACTTTCAATCTGAGTGAGCATCATTGGCATGCTTTAAGAAGAGTACTAAAATATCTCAAGAAAACCCTAGATTATGATATCTATTGTAGTGATGATTCCACTATACTAGAAGGGTATTCAGATACAAGTTGGATCACTAGTTCAGAGGATTATTCGTCAACAAGTGAATGGGTATACCTCTTTGGTGGGAGTGCGATATCTTACAAATTCAACTATGGCTGCAGAATTTGTAGCTTTGTCGTCCTCTTCTAAGCAAAGAAAATGGTTGAGAAATATACTTTTTGGTATTTCATGATGGCCTAAGCCCATGCCACTGATTTCTATCTAATGTGATAGTGAGGTCATTTTAGCCCGAACGTACAGTCATATATATAACGGAAAGTCTAGGTATATTGGCCTTAGACATAGTTATATAAATCAATTAATTAAAATAGAGTGGTCACAGTTGAGTATGTACGCTCACTTAATAATCTTGCCGACCCATTGACTAAGGGATTAGCAAGGGACTTGGTGTTAAAAATATCAAGGGGGATGGGGTTAAAACCCATAAAGACAACCCATTAAGGATGAATCCTCAACTTGACGCTTGATACAACGTCCAATCTCGAGTTCAATGAGTGACAACATTCTTTATTAGTTGATAGCACTTGGTATTACCATCCCAAAGTAAGTGATGTGTCCTGCAATTTGTTAAAAGGATGTTGAGTTTATAAACTCTTAATAGACCTATTGGTGGGTGCTCGTGCAGGAGCACGTTAATAAGGGTCTACATATGTGGATGCAAAGTGGGCCGCTTCAAGAAGCTCGGGTTTGATTTCTATGCATTCGCTAGAAGATTGGAACACAAGGCCTATGGTGTTGGTTATAAATGAATAATGTAATAGAATTCATGTGTGAGATATATCCTATTTTACAATATGGTGGTCGGTTCAAAAGACTTGTCTTACCTGACTATTCAGTTTAATAGAAATTATATTCTACTAATGTAAAGTTCAATTGCTAGATACTTTATTTATGCATGAATTCACTTATCTCTTAATCTCTAAAGGAAGTGTTGGGTTGTTATTTTCACTTGAAAATGATGGGGGATTGTTGGAATTTTCAAGAGAAAATAAAAGGAATAGAAAAAAAGAAAAAGTACTTTTTCATGCCCTTCCCCAAAGGTTGTGTTATTTTAGGTCAACGTTAAAACATCCTTTATAAATAGATGAACATTCTAAAAGTATTGGATGACAAGAATTTATTCAAAATACCAACATTCTTGCCTAAGAAAATATGCATAAGTTTAGTGACTGCAACATTAATTCTTGTGTGTTTCAGAGACTTCTCTTTAGAAAATAATTCAAGTAAGGTACATGGCTTGAAGCATATCCAGATTTCTCACCACAAACACATTTTTTACTAACAGAGTCTATGCACGTGTGTTACGTTGTGGCTTCTTTGACAAGCGAGGAATATTGTTGTGCTATTGCCAAAACTAGAAATCCTTTTTCTCTCGTTTAACTAAATAACATAGATCCATCAAGGTAGATATATAAACACTTTCAGATTATTTTCTTATACGTTGTCACACGTAAAAGCCTCTCTACCTTCAAGGTAAATGTAAGGTCTTCATATACTTTGCCACCATAGGTCTTACTTTCTTGGGTTAGTTTAGAAAATAGATGAGACAAAAAAAATTTGAGTCTGCAGGTTTATTGTGTGTCTTTCAGAAATTTAATCTCCTCACAATTGTCAAGGTTAATGGATTAAATTTCTTCCAGAATAGAACAGAAAATTATTTTTGCATAGCGGCAATGCAAATTTCAGAACTTCAACAAACTCAAATGGCGATAGACAATCAGACTGGACACTTATGTTTTGCTTTTAAAAATAATGTATAAGAGAGAGGGAAAACATCGATAATTTTCAATGTACAAAAATTAAGGCGACGCCTCGGAATTTATAGCCACAAGTTTGGGTATGAACATGAGGAAAAATGCATGTTCATCAAAGTCAAAGGCAAATCCAAATACAAAGCTGAAGTCGAGCGACAACGATGATGTGTGATGGGTGAATTCTCAACTCTTTACATATAGAAGAAGTTATTCTATATATAAGCATAAAAGAAGTGCTTTTTCTCACCAATGAGGGACAAAGTACCTTTACAAAAATGAAATTTGTTTGAATTTTATTTCCCTTCATTCTATTTCTCGACATTTCAAATTCACGTTGTTTTCTGATGAAAATGATTTTAAGCAAAAATATAGTTAGAGATTTGTATTCACGGGTTTAAAGATAAATAGGTTGTATCCGATTCAGAGACCTTCTTGATTGAGTCCGAGATTTATATTTAGGTTATGGATATGTGAGATTTAAAATACGAGTAAAAATATGATAATAAGACAATAAAGAAAACTGATAGGTTAGATCTGAAAATAAGCTATGAATTGAATAAGAGCCAAAGTTAAGAGTCATATATTAGCTTGAGGGAGATCTGAGTTACAAGTGCGATCTTAGAGAGCATACAATGTCCCATCTTTCTCTTCTAAGTCTTGCATACATAAGATAAAAGTTAGACTATTATGACCCTAAAGAGTTGTGACGACGTGAGCATACTGACGTTACTATACACATGCACGCCGTGCACTTTGATCAAGGCAAGCTGATGTGACGGGGGTTGTTGGGAGTAGAAGACAGCTGTGGAGATCCGTTGGAATTTTTGGAGTCACCAGTCTGCTTACTCACACTTAATGCCTTCGAATACATTTCTACCAAATACATATAGTCCCCCACTTTTTGGGTTTTTTGAGCTTCAAGGGACCGGGAAGTGGAAGAGTGTCAACCGCCAATCTTTGCTTGTAATACGGTGTCCTTTGGGAATAACGCACCTATTCAGTTGCCCATCATCCTTTCACATGACATCTATAACATTTAATGCTCTGTTATCCATGTATTATCTACCTCACACGAGTCACGTATCCATTGACACTCTCTATGGGGAAGGAACATCGTAATGATGACTTGATTTTATTTCCAATCGTTGCCCCTTCTTTATCTTTTCCAAGTATCGCCTTTCCTATAAGGATTCCACTTATTCCTTTTGTTCCTCTGACGCTTCACTCTTCAAAAAAATTCAAATAACTCATTGTTGTTCCTTTCTCTTTCTCAACCTAATTTTTATTACCATATCTTTGAATTCTCCGATTGCCATCGGTGCCACTACACGAGCTCAAAGCCTGGTTGGGGGTGACTCAGACGTCCCCATCCACAAGATTCCCATCTTGGATTCTTTTCCAATAACCATCAGGACATTGAGGAAGAAAATATCACGGGTTTCTCCTTCCGTTCAACAGACCGATGTTTATATTCCTAGTAGTTGGTCTTCTCTAAAGGATCTTTGGAAACGCTTGGTCTAGATGAATTCAAAACAGTTCCGACCGGTGAACTCATATAAATTCATTGTGATTGTCTGTTATCTGAATCGGGTAAATATAAACTGTGGTTGGAGCAATATAGAAGTGCTTCTTCCTATGAAAGGGGAGAACATTACTTCCTATCGGCAGAGATACTCCTTCGTGTTTACGTATCCATCTTTCTTGCGAATGGACAAGTTCATCGACCCTGTGATTTAGAATTATGCTGGAAATAGGACGTGTGCCTAGCCCAAGTTGGTCTGGCTTTTTGGAGGATGGTTACGTGTCTCTGATACCTTTCTTCTCAGGTGGAGGAGGATTTTACCCTCGCCCACTTAATTCATATTTATTCTCCCATGATTTTCAGAGCGGGGGTTATTCATCTATCTCGTCATGGCCAAAACGCACTAATTGGCGATGATGACTCTGATCGAGAATGGATGGAGTGATACATCGTTGTTGTGATAAGCGATCTGGTCAATACCCTAGAGGTGTCTATCTCGGAGCCATGGAATTTTGATCGTAAGTATTATGCTTAGGCTTGCCTTTATTGTTTTACCTTTCTTAATCAACGTATCTAACTATCTCGATTCTTCCTCCGTCAACCATAGTGTGGGCTCTAGAGCCCGTGTCGGGTTTGGCCCGATGGGTCCAGAAGATCCTAGATTATGCACCCTCTTCCTTCCCAATGTGGCAGGAGATTGCACTGAAGCATAATTGGAAAGGGAAAAATCATGGCATTCCAAAGGAAGCATCCGTCAAACGCGTGCACAGGTTCTTGAGGATCCGGATGTGGCCCTTCAGCAAATTAAAAGAGTTGCTTCACAATTGGGTCGTGGCCAGAGGCCGCAAATTCTACTAGAGACAAAAGATTGTTGTCTCCTTCTTCTCCTCCCCCAGTCAAAAAGACTAGACCGGATGTTGGACAGCGAGATGCATGGGAGCCTCCCCAAGCTACTCCTCCGGTAGCCATTGATTTGGTGTCTAATACTAGCGGAGAAGAGGATCATACCTTGGAGTCTTCCCATCAAAGGGCTAACAAGCCTGATGCCACTTCTACCGGCCTTTTTATGGAAATGGATCTGTCTGATAAGATGAAATCATACACTTTTTTCCCTTGCTCCCACCCGAATTAGTGGTATGGCTCCGGACCAGGCTCTTATCCCCTGCGTTCTATCATCATCGCGGGCTCCCCCTGCTTCATCTTCTCATAGATGAGTCCCCACCCTTTAAAGTGTCATGCTTAGGGGTCGTATTGAGGGTCCAAATACGGGAGCTCATAGCGAGGGCCCGCGGAGCTCCCATGGGTCATGGCTAGTGGACACTTATCCTACCCAGATCCGCAATCCCACATCTCACAGGCAAGTTACTTTGATCATGTTGTGGGAATGCATCCTTCTTTCGAGACCAGTAGGGGTGGCCAGTTACTTGCTGCCTTTGGCGAGTGAGGGGGATAAGGAGAAAATGGATAGGGTTTCTAGTGACTGTTTGCTTAATGTCGGAGCTCATGCAGCTGCGAATGTATACTTTCTACTTTCTTTTGGACCTATTTTCCATGTCTTTGTATTGTAACATCTTGTTTTCTAAATTTATCACTACCTCAAGCAAACCTTCTCACTATGGAGGGATTTTAGTAGAAATTTGTTGAAGAGAGGGAAAGAATGTTGGAGTATCAGGCGCTATAGGAAAGAGTCCCCATTCTGTAGAACTAGCTGATATCTGTTGAGGATTTTAAAGCCAAGTTGGCTCAGTCAGAGCAGGACAGAAAGGTTTATAGTGAGAAAGCTGTGAGATTTCCAAAGGAGCTCCTGGACCTTCAGGGGAAGTGGGCAGAGCATCATGAGCATTTTGCCAGTATAGTCAGGAAGGAAACGGAGATGGCCGAGCGACTTTGGATCATGGGGTTTGAGCTCAAATCTTGTCAAAGGGCAAGGCTTCACTAAAAGAGACCTGAGGGTACTGGAGGGAATACACGAGGGCATGTTGATAAGTGGTGATTTTACCACTTTTTCTAGTCTCTTTACTATGGTTTTTGTATCCTTTATTGATGATATAAGGCTTTTTATGGGGGTATATTACTATTATTCATGTATATTAAGTTGTGAAGAGAATTGGGATCAAATCAGCTGAAAATGAGGCAAAATGAAGAACTGGAAACTGGCAGAAAAGTTGATCTTCGCTATCGCACAGAGGATCAACACAATCATACGTGGTCAACTAGTCATCGCGACCGCGAGTCAAAGAAAAGAAACCAATTGCCATCGCGTGGGATGTTTCTGCATCGCGAATAAGGTTTTAGGTTGACTTCTGTGCAGAATACAAGATTTTTGGGAGCTATAATTTCTACACCACACTTGGGGATTGAAGTCTTGAAGATTCGGATGAGAAATTTCTCAAACCTTTATTCTTTTCTTCAATTTTTTGCTTTGTATTTGCATATCTAAGTTTGTAGCATTTATTTCTAGACTTGAATCTTGTTTATGGGAATATTCATGATTTTAGTTTGGATCAAACTCTTGTTTTGCTTATATATTGAATGACTTTATTTTTTATGAAGTGGGTTAGTGTTGTTTTAATTATTCTTGTTCTTCAATGTTTCTTAAGGGAATTGCTAACCCTAGGACTCACCTATTTATTTTGGTTTAAACTTGGAAGAGGCAAACTCGGGGTTGGAAAATATTAATTAACAAGAATTTGGGGCGTTAACCCTTATCTAATGAAATTGACCTAGGGATAGGCGACACCACTTGTAGCCATATTCGGGTGTTCTTAATGCTCCTAATTGCTTTAGGAATATTCAATTAGGTAGTCTAGTTAGTCTTCAGGAGAAGCTAATTTAGAGTCATTATCCGAGGCTAAGTAACATAAACTCATCATTATTTGTAAATCATGAAATATATTGGATCATTACTTGAGAGTGGTTTCCTTTGCATCCATGCTTGTGGTCATTGATCATTTTACTCGCTTTCTAGGTTATATTACATTTCCGCATTAGAAGTAATTTTCTCTCTAAAGAACCTTAAAATGTTTGGCTTAGCGTAGTTGGTGAAAATTCCTACTTTGCTTAACCGCCTACATATTGTTCTCTGTGGGATCGACCCGACTCATAGTTGGGTAATTTATATTGCATACGACTGTGTACACTTCTATTTAATAAAGTGGATTTGGACGTTATCACATGTTGACTCGTTATGATCGGCAGGTTAAATGCAATCATATCCTGACCAAGAGCAATATTTCTCTCCATGTGACTTTGCAGAAGGTCCAGTATGTCTGACACAGATGCCAAGATCCAGCAGATGAAGCTGAACTTTATCCTTAAAAAGACTGATGTGGTGTACCAGGCTCGTCGGCAAGTTCTTCGGGAGGTTCGAGAGGGCTCGATAAATGTTGAGAATGCCTTGGATGATGCTGTGAGGGTAGAAGAAAGGGCTTATGAAGCTTTTCCTATGTGCACCTTGTCTGTGGACCTTGCGCCATCTTCTGATAATTAAAGTTGGTCTCATGAGGGTGAAGGAGAAACCTTGTCTGAGCATGAGGTGTGTTTCCCCGAGGTTCCCATGGCTGAGAGCGGGAGCGGAAAAGGCATAGGGAAGGTGACCCCTTGTGGGAGTCCTTCTATAGCTTCGAACGTAGGAGGAGATGGTGCAGAGGTGACCCTTCTGAAGGATCCTCCGGCTGTTACGGCCCCGGAGACGCATGCTCCCATGGGAAACTCTGATGCTCCAGTTGCTTAAGCTTGACCTTTGTACTCTTTACGTGGAGTTTTTTAATGATTATATATATATATATATATATATATATATATATATATATATATCTTTTGACCTCTTCTGGTAGACAATTTGCTTTCTATTGTTTTTATTTTCCATACTCTTTGGCCCCCTTTTGCATACCTTTTAGTAATAGTGCTTTTCTTTAAATTACAGAGTTTTTTGTACCAAATTGCCTAAGTCACATGCGGAAGGCGTTAGATCATTATTTGTTTACTCTAGTTATGTTGGTATGCTTTGTGGCCGGGTGCATTAATTACTTGGTCCTTTGAAGTGAAGAAGATTAACCCAAGGACCCCCTTATTAGGACTATGCTCTATGGCGAATTTGAACGCTTGTGTTTAAGTTCCACGATATGCATTTTTATTTCTTCGCATCGTATGCAGGACTTCAAGCAATCACTTCCCTCAATCCGAGAATATTACTTTCGGCCGCGTATTTCATGATTGGAATTTAAATCATCTATTTTATAATAAAAGGAAAGGCCCCCTTTGTTCGGTGCCGATGAGGAGGATGTCTCGATCTCGTCTCATAGTGGCATAAGGTTATGTTTCCTTCGCGCTCTGAGGCTAATAGACCGTATCGTGTGTTCAAGGTGGATATTATCGGGTCCGGGAGGACGCGTTCATACCAACAATATTAGAGTGTAGGAATCTTTCAAAGCAAGCCTATTATTATATATTTCATTTGATATTCAGACTTGAATATATACATGTTTTCTTAACAAAACCTAAAAAGCACAAGAAAGGCGATGACCCTCGGCCTAGTAGCTAGGGGCGGATTTTTTCTCTTTGCGTTTGTACCTCCGGGATGAGTTCTTCTAAGTAATATGTTTTCAGTTGTTGCCTCATTAAAAACCTTGCCGATAAAACCCCATTCAGGGGAAAAGTCAATCAAGAAAAAGAGTGCAACACGTATTTTCCGATCTTCACCTTGACATCATCAGGAATTTGTACATCTAGTCTCACTCTTTATATCAGTCCCAGTTCTGCGATCATAAAAGGTTACGAAAAACATAAAAGGAAAAAGAACGAATTCATACCTCGAGAATTTCAAGGTCGTATTGAGGGGGTGAAATACACCGTGAACTCCGGTAGACTTGACATCTGTATTGCTGATCGGGGTCTATAGGTCAAATCATATTCACTTATTTTGACTGACTATTTTGATAATCGATTTGTAAGATTCTTTCCCTACAATAGTGCATGCAACGGGGTATCAGGCACGATAGTTACCAAATGTCATTGGAAATATGGTTGCAGCTTTCGTGTAATAGTGATGAGGGCCAGGGCTAGATTTTCCGTGTTCGAATATCGTGAATCAACCCCAATCAGCATCTTACTACCATAATATATGGGGAGCTGATCTTTCCCTTCTTCTCATACGAGAGCGACACTAATTGACACAGCTAAGACAGTCACATAGGTGAGCATTCTCTCTTCATTTTCAGGCTTGGTCATTACATGAGGAATAGCTAAGTAAGCCTTGAGGTCTCGCAAGTTGTGATTACACTCTTGTGTCCACAAGAAGCGATGGTCCTTCTTCGTCAGTTTAAAAAATTCATGACATCGATCTGTCGATTGTGATATGAATCTTCCAAGTGCCACAACCTTTCCAGTTAGCCTTTGTACCACTTTGACGTTGTCTAGTACATCTAGCATTGACTAGATAGCTTTCACTTTATCAAGATTTATCTCAATGCCGCGGTTGATGAGGAAGCCCCCAAAATATCCCAGATCTGACTCCGGAGGTGCATTTTTCTGAATTTAACTTCATCCCATTACGTCGCAAGACGTTGAAGGTTTAGACCAAGGAATCCAAGTGAGTCTTAGCTTCTTGGTACTTGACCAGCATGTCGTTGATGTAAACCTCGATAGTATGGTTAATTTGTTTTTCGAACATTTTGTTCACCAACCTCTGATAAGTGGCCCCAGCATTATTAAGACCAAAAGATATTACATTGTAAAAAAAGTTATCGTGATTAGTCATGAAAGAAGTCTTTTCTTGATCATTTGGGTGCAGACTGATCTGATTATACCCGAAGTACGCGTCCAAGAAGTTGAGCAACTCATGTCCGGCCATAACCTCTATCATTTGATCAATATATGACAAGGGAAATGAATCCTTAGGGCATGCCTCATTCAAGTCCTTGAAATCTACATACATTCTGAATTTATTAAGTTTTTTAGGGACCACCGCCACGTTAGCTAGCCATGCGGGATTCTCGACCCTCCGTATGGACCCTATATTGAGCGTGTGTGTCACCTCTTTCTTCACAAATTGGTCCCTGACCGCTGATATCGGCTGCTTCATTTGCCTTACTAGGGTATAATTAGGATCAGTGCTTAACCGATGAATAGTTATCTCAGGGGGATCCCTGTTATGTCAAGGTAAGACTAAGCAAAGCAATCTGAATTAGCTGTTAGATAATATAAAAAACATTTCTGAGCTCGGGCGAGAGCTCCGAGCCCAGGTATATCTTCTTTTTGGGATGCTCATTGAAAAATATTACACTCTCCAGCTCTTCGATGGTCGAGTTTGCGAGATCTTTATCTGCTGGCAAAATGAAGCCTTTTGGAATGATTTGATTCAGACACGCTTTCTCTGCATGTTGCTCCTTTCTTTCTCCAAGCATTTTGTTTGAACTCAATAACTGTAATTGCTATTAGTTTTCTTCCTTCTTTTAAGGAATCGTCACCGCCAACGCATCCTCCGCCAGGGAATAACTTCTACTCCATCTAGTTTCTCAAATCCCCAGGGTGTGAGAAACTTGACCTTTTAGTGATTAGTTGAAGGGACTGCCTACATCGCGTACAGCCAGGGCCTCCCAAGTATTGCGTTGTACGTCATATCTCTGGACACGACATTAAAGGTTGTGACTTATTTCATGCCATCAACGCAAACAGTCAGTTTGACTTCCTCCTTTGTTAATTCGCTGGACATGTTAAATCCTGCCAGCACCTTTTTCACGGGGGTGATCGATTCATCCATCTGCATTTCTTTCAGGACCCGCAGTTGGATATTTTCTAAACTTCCTAGATCAACCAAAACATGCTTAGTAAAAGATTTATTAATTTTTAAAGATATTACTAGAGCCTTATTGTGAGGTGAAGTGAGATTCTGCAGTCGCTGTTAGAAAATGCTATGTCCTGACTCTCCAAGGGTTCCCACCCATGGCTCGTGATTGTGACTAAGAGCTTAGACTTTCTTATTGATGTATATGTGATCTTATTGACCATATATTTATCAAAGATCATATGAATAGTGTGAGTAGGCGGAGGCGTTTGACTTGGTATTTTCTCATCATTCCTGCTTAAGTTGAGCTTCACCCGGTTGCTGATGTATTCCCTCAAATGGCCCGCGTTCAACAATTGCGCTATTTCTATCTTTAGGTTACCATAATCTTTTGTGGTATGATCGTGTGTGCTATTAAAATGGCACCACAACTCTGTGTTCCTTTTTTTCGGGTTAGTGCGCACATCATCCGAAAACCTGACTTCTTTCATGGTTTTCATCACGGCCACTATCTCTGCTATATTTATGCTGAAATTGTGGTCAGATAGCTTCGGGGGGCTAGTCCCTTTTGGCGTCCAACCTTTTGTGCATTGGGAGCCTTATTCAATGAGACATTGATGGTTCATGGTGTTGCCCTGGCTCATCCACGCGCCTGAGAACCTCCTAGCGTCATACAATTCGAACCATCCATCATTCGCTATACAGTGTTATATCATTGGCCTGGCCTCCTCGAGAGGTGACTGCCCGCGTATGTTGACGTTGCTACTCGGTGGTCTTTCTTAATCTGCATCTTAGTTTTGTACCTAAGATCTATTTCACTCCATGTTTTCGCTGGGAATTCCTTTAGGCTTTCCTTCATCTTTCTGCAAGTGTTTGAACCTTCGGAGTTTAACCCGTCTGCAAATGTGGCCAACCCACAATCTTTTGAAATGGATGGCAACAACATTTTTTCTCTCTGGAACATGTCCATGAAACCTCGCAATTGCTCATCCCCTCACTAATTTATTGTGAATATGTCATATTTGTGTGTCTCTACCCTCCGAGCCCCTGATGAGACTTGACAAAAATATCTACAAGAGAAGTAAAGCAATCAATAGAATTTTCGGGCAAGTGAGTGTACTAGGAGAGTGCTTTCTTTATAAGCATTTGACCGAACATCTTTAGCATAACATATTCAATTTCATGTTGTTTGAGGTTGTGTCCAATGATGGATGCCTCGAAGGTCACTATGTGTTCTTCCAGATTTATGGTGCCATCATATTTTAGTATGTCAAGAATATTGAACTTTTTCAGAATCGGGATGGGGGTTGCGCTCTATGGATATGGCAGGACCCCATACCTTTTGGCCACTATTTCCTTTATGATTGGTGGCTCCACGGGTATTTGGCTTATCCGCTCATTCATTTTCTTTTCCACTCAACGTAATCTTTCTGTGAATGCGTCAAGATGGTCCTTCTCGCCTTCATCTTTCTTTTTGCTAGTTTCAGGGGAATTTGAGGCCTTTGCGGCGTTTTGATTCAACGTCGGAGTCCCAGCCCTTGAATGAGTAGCTATAGCAGCTACCGCTGCTTCCATGCGCAACATCATCTCATTTTGTCCTTTCAGGATAGATGCGATCGTTTCCTTAGTAAGAGATCCTACTTTGTCAGTCATTCGAGGCTTGCCAGTTTGAGATTTGGCCGAGCTCCTTCCCACGGGTGCTTCTCTTTAGGTTTCTTCCACTTTTTCTTTATCCAAAATTTCCTCATCACACTCTTTCTCAGATGGTTTTATCGAAGACCCGCTCTCATCGCTACGCCGCCCTTGTTCGGACTTCTCTTATGTTTGCAAAGCTTTCGAATGGTTTGATGGGTTTTGATGCTCAGCGGGTATCAATGCCGCTCCAAGTCCCTATGCTCCACGAGCGACGTTGTCTTCGCCTAACATGTTGTGAGTTACAACATTTCTGTTAAGGATTTTTTAAGAAGATCAGCTACAGATCGAGATAACTCCACAATTGTCTATCCCCACAGACGGCGCCAAACTATTTTTCGGTAAAAATGATTTTAGCCAAAAATGCAGTTAGAGATTTGTATTTACTAGTTTAAAGACAAGTAGATTGTATCCGATCCGGAGACCCTCTTGATTGAGTCCGGAATTGATATTTAGGTTACGGATATGTGAGATTTAAAACACAAGTAAAAATATGATAATAAGAAAATAAATAACATTGATAGGTTAGATATGAAAATAAGCTATGAATTGAATAAGAGCCAAAGCTGAGAATCGTGTATTAGTTTGAGGGAGATCTGAGTTACAAGTGTGAGCTTAGAGAGAATACAGTGTCCCCTCCTTCTCTTCTAAGTCTTGCATATATAAGATAAAACTTAGACTATTATGACCCTAGAGAGTTGTGGCGACGTGAGCATACTGACATCAATATACCCATGCGCGATGCGGCACTTTGATCTTGGCTAGCTGATGTAACAGGGGTTGTTGGGGGTGGAAGAAAGCTGTGGAAATCCGTTGAGGTTTTCGGAGTGACCAATCTTCTTACCTACGCTTCATGCCTCAGGATGCGTTTCTACCCAATACACACTACACTCATCTTTAAAGTCCAACATATATGTTGTTATTGTTGTCTCTCATAGGAGTTTAATCATGTACAAAAAAATATAACTCAAGATATTTCAGCTAAAGAAATTTCATGCAAATTAATTATATAATTTGATAACTTGATAAAATGATTCCTAAAAGTTCACACTATTTTTCATGTTTTACGTGTATAATTAGAAAAAGGTGAAAAAACAAAGTCTCTTTCACGTAGAGAAGCCAACAAATTTGAGAATAGGACATTTAGTAATTAACAAACGAGTAGAAATAATTTTTGATGTTACTATCTGTTTATGTTAACCGTGTGTATAACATGCATGGTAGCTGAAACAAATAATCCCTTGATTATTTTTATTAATAAATGAGTATATATACAATTTACAATTTCCATAATATAGAAAACCCTATTCTACTTGTACAAGAATTTTATAATTATGGTAAGTGTACAATGCTAATTAATTACAACACTATTACCTAAAATATAAACCTCAATCCGTGATATACACGGTTTTGTATACCGTGTATATCACGGTTTCATTTATGGAAAAACTTCCTTTTGAAACCGTGATATACATGGTATACAAAACCGTGTATATCACGGTATGTTATTACACCCCCGCAGTCATAGCAGACGGTCTTCATACGCTGAGACTGTCCCTAAAATCTTCAGAAAAGACCGAGGGAAGACCCTTTGTAAAGATGTCTGCAATTTGATACTTGGAAGGGACATGGCAAACGCGTACTTGTCCACGAGCTACCTTTTCGCGAACAAAGTGAATATCCATTCCGATGTGTTTAGTGCGCTGGTGCTGAACCAAATTACCAGAAAGGTAGACGACACTAATATTATCACAATAAACCAAGGTAACTTTCTGCATAGGACGATGAAGCTCTAAAAGAATATTATATAGCCAACAGGATTCAGAGACCACATTGGTGACCCCTCGATACTCGGCCGATAGTGGGTCGGATCCTCGTAAGGTGAGCCCGCCCTAGCTTGGGTTTAGTAACAACGGGAATGGAAGTAGACTAGCATGAGGACATACCAGCTCGCTCAATAATCTCAGCAGCATACTTCCGTTGTGATAAGAATAACTCACATGCATGACGAATGACATCAATCCCCAAAAAATAACTCAAGGGCCTCAAGTCTTTCATAGCAAACTCAAAACTGAGCACGGTCATGATAGACTTGCGCAAAGCATCAGTAGATGCAGTCAAGATAATATTATCCACATATAATATAATATAATTCAGGGAAGTACTACAATGATATATGAACAATGAATTATCATACCTGCTGTACGAAAACCCAATAAATAAAACATATTCTACAAATCTCTTATACCAAGCATGTGCGGCCTACTTAAGCCCATATAAGGACTTCTTCAATAAACAGACATGATGTGGATATTTGGGGTCTCGAAAACCCTAAGGCTGATGCATGTAAACATTCTCCTTAAGATCACCATGTAAAAAGGCATTTTTCACATCTAACTGATGAATGGGCCATGCCTTCGAAAGAGTCAAACTGAGAACAGTGTGAATGGTAACCGGTTTGACCACTGGACTAAATGTCTCACCATAATCCACGCCAACCTGTTGAGTTTTACCATCACCTACAAAACGAGCATTATGTCGCAAAGGATCCATCAGAATTATTTTTATGAGTAAAAATCCACATAGACTGAATAATATTAACACCAGAAGCACGGGGCACCAACTCCCACATCTTATTTGAAATAAGAGCATCATATTCATCGGTCATACCCAATTTCCAATTCGGGTCATTTAAGGCAGACACTGGGTTACGGGGAAGAGGGGACTTAAGAACGTTAGAATTTAGATTAAAATGTCTTGTTGGTTTAAAAATACCCCGTTGACTACGATTGACCGGTCTGTGACTCGGGGGAGAATTGGGCGGATTTTGGGGAAAATTCGGATGGGTGACGGACTGGCCAGCAGGCAGTGGGCCTGCTGGCCCAACACGGGAAATAAGGCTCGGTATAGGTAGATAAACATAAGCAGAAGCAGTCGATGAAGTGGGTTGTGGGCCTATTGGCCCAACAAAGGAAACAATGCCGGGAATGGGAACTGGGGCAGTGGGCTGGACTACTGGAACAGTACCGAGATCGGTACTGGGCCTGGTGGTTGGCCCACTGGGAAGATTCGATGTAACAGCACTGCCCACTGGCGGATTTTGGGCACGGGACAAGTCCGATAAATGGTGTATAATATATGGTGAGACCTCGTCATCTAAAAAATTATACGAACTAGGTCCGGAACTACTGACTTTAGCAAACGGAAATTGAGTTTCATCAAAAATAACATGGAGACTAATTATGATTTTATTAGATGATAAGTCAAAATATTTGTAACCACGGTGATTAGATGGATAACCCAAAAATACATAAGGGTAGACTGGCTTGAAGTTTGTTACGGTTCAGGTCCCGACACATGGGGGATTAATTCAGCTGCAAGGATCGTGAATCAAGGGAAGGGAAGAATGCAATTGTAGTTGACGAAAATAGCAGATAACATAAGCATCCAAAGACCATTAGATGTGAATATGAAAGAGTCTTATTATATAGGATTTGAAGAGGGGATGAATATGCCAAACCTTTGGTAGGAAGTATGTTAAGAAGATAAGTAGTCATTTGTAGAGCATGATGACAAAAGGAAGGGAGTACGGAAGCATGGACCAATAAAGTTCGGACAATATTATTAATGGTACGAATTTTTCGTTCGGCTTTCCCATTTTGTGAGGAAGTATGAGGGAAAGAGAAGCAAAAAATTATGTCATTAGTATCACAAAAATCCCGAAACAACCCATTATCATATTGTTTGCCACTATCACATTGAATATTTTTTATTTCCCGGTTAATTGGGTACGGATGAATACTCTAAATTTTAAGAATGTAGAAAAAACTTGTGATTTTTTCGCCAACGGAAAGGTCCATAAAAATTATAATAATCATCCAAAAACAGAACATAATATTGACGGCCCACAGAAATGAAAACGGGAGATGTCCATAAATCGTTATGAATAATATCAAATGACATTAAAGTACGAGAAGTAGAGGCTACAAATGGCAATCTAACATGTTTTCCTAGAGGACAGGATTGACAAATTGGAGTACTACGCGTACCCTTACAAGAAATAAAATTATTTTTTTGTGAGAAAGAAACAATAGACGACCTAGGGTGATCCAAACGTGCATGCCATAAGAAATGAGCTAGAGCTACAAAAGTAGATGGCAAGGCTTGACTCGAGAGACCTGATGTGGGCGTGATAGGATAAAGATCTCCCCTACTACCACATCTCATGAGAGGAATCCCCGTCTTGAAATCCTTCACAGAAAACTCAAAATGATCAAAATCAACAGAAACCCAATTATCAGTGGTGAATTTATGGACAGACACGAAATTTTTAATTAAGTTAGGGGCATGAAGAGCATTTTTCAAGACAAGAGGTGGATGGGGGGAGACACAGTTTTATGACCGTAACCACAAATTGGAATTGAGTTGTCAATACCAACTATTATGCCACGATTGCTGCTCAAATTGGAATAAGACGAGAGAGTACCTTGGTCAGACGTCATGCGAGTTGTGGCTCCGGTATCCATGTACCAATTTGCGTCCGGGGGATTTAATCTAAGTGTGTGCATTGCGACTTCAATGTCGGTAGGGGTGGGGCCCACTGTATGATGGGCCTGCGGAGGCTGAGGCCCAAGCACACCCGATTACTGCCCCAGCCCAGAACTACATCTTTGGTACCACTGCTGACCCAAAAAATTGGGCATGTTGTTGTTGGGATTTTGGGCCTAATTTCCCAGAAAAATAGTCGGTGAGTAATAGGGGTTGTTGGGCCCAGGGCCACTGGCCCAGTTCCACGGCCATGGACCCCAGGGCTGTGTCTAGTTGACCTGCAGCCCACTGCCCCCAGGCCCATTGCCTCCGGTCCGGTTGACACCCCCGTTATTGCCACCTCGGTTTCCACCCCAATTTTTACCATTATTTTTACGATTCTGACCCTTTTTACAGCCACCATTGTTGCGGTTTTAGCTGGAATTGTCGGAGATGGATGGAGAATAGTCAGACGCGGTCATCATGACGAAAGAAAGAGCCCCAATAGCTGCCTTCTTAGCCAATCCTGCTTCTTCAAGTATGAGCATGGAACGAGCCTGATAGAACTGCGAAAGAGGATTGCTTTGATAAAGAAGCGTACTGACACCAATATAGGCCTCAGATAGGCCTACAACCATTTGAAGGACAAGATGATCATTGGTTACGGGCGCACCAACTTGCAGAGTTGGTCCGCCAATTATTTCAACCTTTTGCAATAAGCTAAAACGTTAGGGAAATCTTTCATACTAACGTGGGAGAATTCCTGCTTAAGTGTAACAGCCCGAGAATTCTGATTATCTTGGAATATATCACGTACTCTATTCCTAGTATCCATTGTCGTAGCGTCTTGTTCGATAATCATTTGCAATAGTTTGGCTCACGTCATGTATTGGACGTTTTCTATTTCAAGAACGATAGGGATGTTGTTCTTGATGTTAGAAACAGTAAGGGTAGGGTGAAACATGTTCTTAGCCATAACAACAACGCAAGACGTGACATAGGAATTTGAAAGAAAATTTGAAAAGGAAAAAGAAAATAAAGTACACGGAAAGAAACCGAGAGTATTGTCTCGGATTATACCAAATTATTAAAAAATGAAAAAGGAGTTGTAATCTTCCAAATTCCATAATTAATGGCCAAGAATAATGAAAGAGCATTTGGCTACGTGGCATTTAATGGGTGCAGCAGAGAGTTCCTAACTCTCTTTAACTGAAAAAACTGCCACACTATAACTATAAGAACTTAGCTTATTTCAGTTAAATGCTGGATTGGGCCCACGGTCAAGAACAACATGAGCTAACACGTAGACGCCAATGGGCCCAATTTCACTTTGGATGTGACATTGTAGTTTTGCCTAGCGATGATTCATCTGGGCCCACTAATCATGCCCAAAATGCTCCACCCACTTGTGCCACCACCCCACTCACTCTCCCTTTTAACCCCCCTCCCCCAACTCCCCCAACACTCACCCTCACTTTCTTATGAACTTGTATACCCATCAGTCACTACTAGAAATTAAAAAAAAATTCATCGATATTCAATGCGAAATATTCGCTATAAAACATAATTTTTTTATCTCATTTCTATCAAATTAGCTCACTGGAAAAACACATCGTTGGAAACAAATTTTCATTGAAACGCTGAAATACTTCTTAATTTTTCTGTGTGAAAATATACTATTTAGTTATTTTTCACCGACATTCAGTGAGAAATAGTCACTGAACATTTTTCAATGAAAAAATCAGTGAAAAAATAGAGATATTTTAATAGTCAATACTCAAATTGTAGTGTCACAAATTTGAATATCAATTTTATTTCCTCTCCTCTCTTAGTAATTATATTATAATGTATATATAAAGGAAAGAACAACAAAAAATATTTCTATTTTCTTATTTTATCTAGATTTTTATCTGTTTAGAGTGGCACGAGAAATTGAGAATTTGTAGAGTATATATTAAGTGGGTAGCTAATTGTAATTATGCATCCATTTTCCTTCTAGGAAGCATCTTTGGGTTAGTGTGTGAACCCAAAGCGGGAAGTGGGCCCAGTGGGCCAGGTACACGTGGTGCATGGCTGTAGTTCCATCTATAGAGCATTTTGGTCCAAACCCATTAGTTGTAGAGCCCTCTTTCTATTTTGGTAAAGGAACAATAAACAATTTGCAAAACAAAGGTTCAAATTATCATCATTTGCTCTTTTATTTGATTGAGATGTTTAATGAATTATGTATTTGGTGTACTGACCATCTAAGCATTTCAATAAGTATATATTACATTTGTTGGGAGAGTCTAAATAAGTATAGATTACATTTGTTTCTTTGTGCTTAGGCAACTTTTAGGTCTATCTTTAGTTAAGGTAAGTTATAGTGTCTTATGTGGATATCTCTTTATTGCAAAACAATGTTCATCAAAGTGCAATTAGACAAGTTCTTAGAACATAATTATTGGAGTGATACTAGATATATCTTGTAAAGTGAGAGATCATGCCTATTTTAACCTCCACTAATAATCATGAATGATGCTAATGTCTCTTTCAAATTTTTCCATAATGCTCAGTGCACCATGACTTTTGGGACGCTTCATTATGCTCTGCGCAACAATTTTTACATGACCTTTTAAGTACAAAAAAAAAATCTTAAAAATCTACGATTGTAATTTTTCATATAATTTATAATTGTTTATGAATTAATTAGCTAACTTCCCACGTTAGTTATTAGTTGATCTTGTTTTAAAATGTGCACACTCGCAACCTTATTTATATTACAGGTTAGTGTAAAGAATGGATCTTGGGCCTAACTAAACCCCAAAAGCTAGCTTATAGGGTGAGGATTGTCCAAGTCCATATAAGGAGTCCATGTTCCCATTCCATATCCGATGTGGGACTCTTAACACTCTCCCGCACGCCCATACCTTGTTAACTGGAGCGTGGATAATATAATTTGGGGCCCCAACATCGGTGAACAAAGAATTAGAATGAGTCTGTCTTTGATACAATGTAAAATTGTATTAATCTCCCTTGGGGAGCCTTTCTCATTAATACAAAATATATATAGGTATACAATGTGGAATCCTTATACAACAAGGGATCTTAATTCTACCATAATTACATAACACTAAATATGGTAAATATAAACGTGGTACACTTGCTAATACACTCCCTCAATCAGATCGGAAGGAGGTCGGACACTAAGACTGGATCGGAAGCCTGGAAAGAGTTGTTTAGGAAGGCCATTTGCAAATATATCTGCATACTGATATGAAGAAGGCACATGCAATACATTAACATGACCGAGAGCAACCTTCTCACGAACAAAGTGGATGTTCATCTGAATGTGCTTGGTTTGCTGATGCTAAACCAGATTATGAGATAGATATATATAGCGAATATATTATCACAATAGACCAAAGACGCATAACGGAGAGGACATTGAAGCTCCAAAAGAAGGTTTCGGAGCCAGCAGATCTCAGTAACAACATTAGCAACACCTATGTATTCTGCTTCTGTATTCGAACGGGATAATATGGCGTGTCTCTTGGCTGACCAAGAAATGAGGTTATCCCCTAAGAACACACAATATTCTGAGGTGGATCGTCGCGTGTCCAGACAGCCTACCCAATCAACATCCGTATATGATAACAACCTAGTCGGTGCTGAGGGGTAGAGATGCAATCCATAATCAAGTGTGCCCTTAATATATCGAATGATATGTATGAGGGCAGTAAAATGAGGCTCAATGGGGGCATGCATGAATAAGCATACCTGCTGAACAGCATAAGCAATATCAGGTCTGGTGAAAGTAAGGTACTGTAGTGCTCCAGCAAGACTCCTGTATAGAGTGGGATCTGACACTGGATTACCATCCAAAGCACTGAGCTTCGGTTTAGAGTCAACTGGAGTAAACATGATCTTGAAATTGGCCATTTTAGCCCTGTACACAATCTCTTTTGCATACTTACACTGACAAAGAAACATAGTATCTGCAGATCTAGTCACTGAAATCCCCAAAAAATAGCTCAACTTCCCCAAGTCAGTCATAGCAAATTCGGTATTGAGAAGTGCAATTATCTCATTTTTTAACACATCGAAAGAAGCAGTAAGAATAATATCATCCACATATAACAATAAGTAAGCAGTGCTACTACCTCTATGGAAAGTAAACAGAGAATTATCACACTTGATGCAGTTAAACCCAATGCGCATAATGAACTGTGCAAAGCGATGATACCACGCTCGAGGGGCCTGTTTTAAATCATAAACTGACTTACGGAGATGGCATACATACTAAGGGGCTGCTGGATGGACAAAAATGGGCGGCTGGTGCATGTAGACAGTTTCTTTTAAATCCTCATAAAGAAAAGTTGTTTTCACATCAAGTTGAGGAATCGGCCAATGTTTTCCCATAGCGATGCTCAGAACTGTGCGAATGGTAGCCGGTTTAACAACCGGACTGAATATCTCACCATAATCAATTCCCTCCTACTGATTAGTACCATTATCCACAAGTCTTGCCTCATATCTTTCTAAGTCACCACTATCCCTGTACTTGTGACAAAAAATCCACATGTAACGGATCACATTCACCCCCTCCGATCGAGGAACCGAATCCCAAGTACGCTGTTTTGTTAAAGCATTAAACTCCTTACACATGGCTGCATTCTAATTCGGGTCCATTTTGGCTAATTTTGGGCTTTTGGAAATAAGGAAAATTATTTGAGTGGATAGGTTAAATTGGACTGGGTTTGAAAATCCCGTGTTGTACACGGGTTTCCATACTGTGCGAGGGTGCTGGTTGGGTATGTTTGTTGGGTCTCGAGTCAGGTTCACTGTACGGGGTTGGAATCGGGTTTTGGTGAAGTTCGTTGGTCTGTTGATTGGGTACAGTAGCTGTTGTGGTTGGTGTTACCGATTTGGGTGGATAGATACTAGGTACAGTGGTGAGGTGGTGTGGTGTCGCCGATCCGGGTAGATCGAGACTGGTCGAGGTTGACGATGTAGGCTAATGTGTCGGTGGTGGGTTGGTTTGGTGGTGTGTTTATGGTGGTACTGTGTGGGTCTCTGTTGACTGATGTGGCTGTGGGGTGGTGTTAGGGTATTGGTGGCGATACAGCGGGGGGGGATGGTGATCGGTGAGTGTACTGCGATGTTGGGCCGATTGTGGGTAGTGGTGGCAATCGACGTTGACTATGACACAGAATAGGTGGGTGGCAGAGACTTAGTGTTGTCGGCAGTGGGTGGCAGAGTTTGGTTGGTCGCAGTGGTGGTGGCAGATCGGACTGGAGGGGATGGAGAGCTAACGACCGGACTGTCAGTGGTGGGTTTTTGTGCACCTGCCGCAGTCAGAACAGTGGCAGTCTGACGGAGTGCTTGTTGGACAAGCGGTGATGGGTCCGAATCTTTGAGGAATTGGTAATCAGTGACTCGATTTTTTTTAATGTTGTCAAACGGGAAAACATACTCAACAAAAGTGACGTGGCGAGAAATTATGATTTTGTCGGTGGAGAGCTCATAGCACATGTATCCTCTATGGTTTGACGGGAAATCGAGGAAAGCTCACGGAGTAGATCTGGGTGCCAATTTGTGGGGGGGAGGGGGGTCGTGGATGTTAGATTAGGGTAACACAGACAATCGAAAATTCTAAGATGGTCATAGGTAGGGATCTGATGGTAGAGAATTTCGGTTGGTGTCCTATTTTGAATCACACGGGTAGGTAAAATATTGAGAATGTATTTTACGGTTTTTAATGCATGTACAAAAAAATAGGAGGGATAGACTCATGAGAAAGAAGGGTATGAATCATATTATTAATGGTTCGGAGAATTCTTTCGGCTTTACCATTTTGGGGAGAGGTATATGGGTACGAGAAACGAAAAACTATATCGTTAGCCTCACAGAATTTATGAAATAAGGAATTATTAAACTCACGACCATTATCACATTGAAACGATTTTATGTCTTTTTCAAATTGTGTTTTGATCAGTGTATGAAACTCTACAAATTTGGAGAACACTTGATATTTGAGTTTGAGTGGGTGTACCCAACGAAAGTGAGAAATCATCCAAAAATACCAGATAATATTTGTCGCCTAAGCTGCTAGTTATGGGAGAGGTCCGTAAATCAGCGTGAATAATATCAAAGAGAGAGAGAGTGGTACTCATAGAAGACGTAAATGGTAGTCTGACGTGTTTCCCTAACTGACAGGAGGAGCAACTATGAGAAAGGTTCCCTTTGTTATATTAGATTAAATTTCGGTTTCTAAGAGAATAAAAAATACGAGACCCCGGATGACCAAGTCTACTATGCCACGTTGAGGTAAATATGGTTGTTAGAACGATGGGAGGAGTGACACTAGCAAAGGATGTGGGTAGGAAAGGATATAGGTCTCTTTCACTATGGCATCTCGTAAGGAGTTTTTCGATACGGAGGTCTGTTACAGAAAATCCAAACGGGTCAAAATTAATCGAGATAGAATAATCGGTGGCAAATTTTCTAATATAAATTAGATTTTTGATGATGTGTGGGGCATAGAAGATATTTTTAAGAGAGAAGTGGGGATGCCATGGTGGGGTAAGGGTGTGGCCAAATCCTTGAATCGGGATGCGATGACTGTTACTGACCATAATAGACTGCGGAGTTTGTAGCTTGCGCAGTTGAGGAAGATTACCAGAATTGTGGGTGAGATGAGACATGGCGCCCGTGTACATATACCACGTATTATCGGGCTGTTGACTGGTGGTGTCGATCCCAGACTGTTGGGCCGATGTTGTGCTACAGACCATTGGGCCTGACAGCCGAGGCCTGTCTGGAGGGAACCCAGATCGCTGGCCTGTGGCCCGTCGGTTGGGTCTGTGACAGGATGCTGAGTTGCTGAGGAGGTCACTGGGCCGCGGCTGGCAGCCCAATCCCTTGTAGTGCTGCTGCCGTTGCCCGTAAAACTGACATGATTAATCTCCGCCATGAATGCCTGCCGGAAAGAATTATGTTGGGGTTCGGGGCGTATATTTGGAGTGTATGTGAGGCAGTAGCAACCATATACTCAGTGTATATCATTTTGTTATAGAGATAAGGGAGCTGGGGAGGCTGTATATTTACTGTATACTAGTGGTATACGGCCGGATTCCGGCGCCGAAAAAGGAAGAGAGGCAGCCAAAATTGAGAGATTAGGGTATGAAGGAAGTTTTGTCTTCTGATACCATGTAGGATTGTATTAATCTCCCTTGGAGAGCCTTTTTCATTAATACAAAATATATATAGGTGTACAATGTGGAATCATTATACAACAAGGGATCATAATTCTACCATAATTACATAACACTAAATATGATAAATATAAACATGGTACACTTGCTAACAGTTAAACATGGTATCCTTAAAGAATGGATCTTGGACCTAACTCAACCCCAAAAGCTAGCTTGTAGGGTGGGGATTATCCAAGTCCATATAAGGAGTCCATGTTCTCATTTCATATTCGATGTGGAACCCTTAACAATTAGTTTGTTTACTAGAATATCTTATAAGTTTTCAAAATAAATATGTACCTTTTAGTTAGCAAACTAGCTTCTCTATCCCTTTTTTCCTTCTTAATTCTTCTTCCAATATTAGGTATTTTTGTTCGTTCTCTTTTTTTCTCTCATTTACAACCACAATTTTAGGGTTAAGATTGAAGGTGCGTGAAATTCCAAGTCTTATAATTTATTTCATTTTAGATTTTATCAACAGAATTCCCCAATCTAACATATATACATAAAATACCCATGTTACACAGTGAAAAAATATGCTATTTATTACTATTACTTTACAATTACTACTCCCTCTGTTCACTTTCACAGTTTAACTTGGGGTTCTTGGCTAAAAGGCCGCTTTGAAGACTTATATTTATCAAAAGGTCACAAGTCTCAAAGTATTGACAAAACAACCACCAATTATGACGTTAGCAATGTCAATCTTTGTTGCGTCCAATCCTCACCCCAAAGTCTTGAAAAATATATTTTAGTCCCCAATCTCAACATTTTAATTACCAGAAAGCGAATTAAAAAATTAAAATATTTCCCTCCACTCTAATTACCCAAAAAGAAATAAAAATTAAATATTTCCCTCCAAAAGCTCCAGATTTCTCCACTTTTCAGATTTTGTTCCCAGCAAAAAATTCAGTTTTCATCGAAAAATAAATCCGAACAACTTATTATGGCGTCGATTACAGTCATAAACCATAGACATAGTCTATTATAGATTTATTATGGCGTCGATTGTAGAATATATTATAGTAGGTGGTGATTACATGGGTGAATGGGAGGAGAGCTCAAAATATTGGAATTGGATTTTTATGAGCAAGGTGACAGGATGATCCTGATAGTAATAACGAAGAGTGTAACAAACAAAAAAAATAAAAGAAATGAAACAACAAACACCAACCCCAAATCTCAAATTGCACAAATCTAAGGGATCGTAGATAAGTAAATCATAAATCGGCTGTCAGTTATCATTTAGGATCGACTTCACGCATGGTCAATAATTTTCCACATGTTATATATAGATCAAAGACAATATTTGTCTAAAAAGTCATAAATTAATAAAATAAAATAAATAATAGGACATGTCACTATTTAAATATTATAATAACACTTTAATACATCATATGAGAGTCCACATCCATTGAACACATGATCAAAAGAGTTTTAGGACAAGTAATGGTACTTAAAAGGTCAATATTTGTCTAAAAAGTCATAAAATAAAATAAAATAAAATTTAAAAAAAATTTGATACTATTTAAACATTATAATAACACTTTAATACATCATATAAGAGTCCACATCCATTGATCACATGATCAAAAGAGTTTTAGGACAAGTAATGGTACTTAAAAGACTAATATTTATCTAAAAACCATAAATAAATATATTAAATTAAATAAACAAAAAGACTTGATACCATTTAAACGTTATAATAGCACTTTAATGCATCATATGAGAGTCCCCGTCAGTTGAAAACATGATCAAAAGAGTTTTAGAACAAATAATGATACTTAAAAGATCAATATTTGTCTAAAAAGCCATAATTAGATAAAATAAAATAAATAAAAAGACTTGATAGTACTTAAATATTATAATAACACTTTAAAGCATCATATAAGAGTCCCCATCCATTAAACGCATGATCAAAAGAGTTTTAGGACAAGTAATGTTCTGTTTAAAATAGAAATGTTAGCTGGAATGTGATTGTTGTTTCTTATTTTTTTTTTCTCTAATGAATCATTTTTTTTATTTTCAAAAACTGAATTGAGATGCGAAAGAATCCATCTTCCCTATTTCGTATTCTCTACCTTCTAAATTAGCCTAATTAGATTCAATTTTCTTTTTTGTGGATTTCTTGACTTTTCACCAAAAGGGGGTTTTTGGTACTAATTTAATTCACTAAGTCTTCCAAAAAGCCATTCTTCATATACCTCAACTCCGAGAATAGAAGTGGTTCGTTTTCTTTGTATACGCAATTCAAGATTTCGTTTGTGTTCATTGGCGATTTCTGATGTGAATTCGGCGGGTCGTCCCCCTTCCTACGGGTTCCCCCACTGACTCAGTGTCACACCAACCACGCCCCTTCTATAACACTAGTATCCAATTAGTCTGACAATAAGTTATTATTATCAAAGCACAACATTGTTCTAAGGACAACCATTACTTGTGCTTAAACTCTTTGGATCATGTGTTCAATTGATAGGGACTCTCATATGATGTATTAAAGTGTTATTATAATGGTTCAATAGTATCAAGTCTTTTTATTTATTTTATTTTATTTTAGTTATTTATGATTTTTAAGATAAATATTAGCCTTTTAAGTACCATTACTTGTCCTAAACTCTTTTGATCATATTTTCAATGGATGAAAACTCTCATATGATGTATTGATAACATAATGTTTAAATAGTGGTATGTCCTTTTTATTTTATTTTATTTATTTATGTCTTTTTTTAGATAAATATTGGCCTTTTAAGTACCATTACTTGTCCTAAAACTCTTTTGATCACGTATTCAATGGATGAAGACTCTCATATGATGTATTAAAGTGCTATTATAATATTTAAATAGTGGCATGTCCTTTTATTTATTTTGTTTTATTTTTTATGTCTTTTTAGATAAATATTGTCCTTTGTCTGTATATAACATGTGGATAATTATGGATCATGCGTGAAATCGAGCCTAAATGAGAACGGTTAGCTATTGATAACGATCGGTGTATGATATACATATCCACAATCCCTTAAATTTATGCAATTTGAGATTTAGGGTTTGGGGTTTGGGGTTTGGGGTTGGCGGTTAGGGTTTAGGGTTTGGATTTCATTTTTTTTTGTTGAACTAATGCAAATTTAGCATGCTTCACATTCCAACAGTCACATTTATTTCTCTAGTTTATCATCGATCAAAATGGTCTAAAATTATTATAAGCAGTGAGTTATTATAGAGTAAGGTAATTTATTTTCGATTTGGTTTATAATTGATGACCCATCACACTTAGCTTTATTTCGACTGACAAACCACAAATATTTTTACAACAGTAATAATATAAAAAAATTAAATTTATAACTGTAGCAATACATCTTTACCTATATAAAATTGACCCATAGTTCAAACTCAAGTCTAGTAATAGACCAAGATGAATTTGCAAAAACAAAAACAGAAAAAAAAAGCACGATCAAAACAAGAAAAAAAATAAAAATAACACATATTTTAATAAAAAAAAGGCTAAAGTTTAAAAAAATTGAAAAAATTCAGAACTTTATGAACACTAGGGTTTATCAAGTTCAAAAAAAAACAAGAACTTTTATATAGATAATATGGAGCTCAAAATGTTTCGCCACTGATGCAAAATAAATTAACATGCTTGAGGACGACGATTGCTCTGAGGGAAGAAAAATCGATTAGAGAGAAAGATCTTGATAGAAAAGAGGAAGAGGGAGAGAAAGCGACTTATTCATATAGAAGAGAGAGAGACTTTTATATATTTTAATATAGACTCTTGTGGTTCGGCTCTTCCCCCGACCCCGCACATAACGGGAGCTTAGTGCACCGGATTACCATTTTTTTTGCCAAAGGGACTTAAGTGTATAAGTTTAAAACTTCAATCTTTTAAAAATTGTGAAAGTAACCTTGAGGCCACTTTTCACAACCCTAATCCAAAAAAAAATATATCAAAAAGAAATTAGGTGACATGTTGGCCAATTTAAGTTTCAAAGTGGCCTATTTGACAAATCTTCTCGTTTAACTTGTCCACTTTGGATTTGCACTTCTTTAAGAAATAACAAATGAAATACTTATTTTATCATAATACCATATTAATTGGTGTATAGTGTCAATGGATTTGAAAAATAATTTCAAGAATGAGAAGTTCATGTGAAGGATAAAACAGGAGGAAAAAATTGTTTTTATGTTAATATGCTAAAGTATATAAGTAAAATTAAAAATATATTTTTAATACAATGGACAAATAAAATTAAATGGATGGAGTACTATTTTATGATATTTTTTTTCTTTTTCGCGGTAAAGGTAAAACGAAGACGACATACATCATTATATATAGTTTTGTTAGGAAAGTTACTACTCCTACTACTCATAACTATTTGACTCGACTTGGGAAATATTGTACTCTTGAAGCACCTACTAAGTTTTGTACAAATTTCTAGTTTTTAATAAGATTTCACATGTTAAAAAATAGAGAATAATGTACTTGATTTTATATAAAGCAAATTAAATACGAATTAATTCGAATCTTGATTATAACTCTAAGATGATTCCAAAATCTAGTTAGACTAAAGGTATCAGGTTCCTGATTATGTTAAAAAAAAACACATGCATAATGGCCAAATTGACCAATTATATATGCTCTAATCATATATAAAAGAATTTTCATACATTGGTCCATTCCCTCTGCTCCACTACTCTCATTCCCTCATCACAATGATAATATTGACAATTCCTCCCACCCCCACCCTATATTTTATTTAATTGTTTGTAAATACATTTTTTCATGAGATCTTTGCAAGATAAACAGACAGCACTGATATTTTAGCTTTTAGCCGTCATAATAGCATGCTTCCATTTCTCAAACTACCAACAGAAATCTCTCTTTTTCTCTAATTATAATAATTATATTACTTTTAAGTAGCCTTTGGAATCAACGAAATTCCACTGCCCTTAAGTGTCTTTTCAAGCCTAAACTGGTCTTAATATGCATCCTATACTTCAAGTCTCCAATTAATATGTTAATACAATTAAGGAACTTCCTTTAGCCCTTCAACGCATGCAATTACTCGATTGTAGCAATATTTCTAAGCTAATTCTAGCCTAAAAGCAGAAAAGTTTCTCTGAAAGAAAGAACTAATGAAATACTTTTTGAACAAGTGAATTAGAGTACAACTCAAAACAATTACTATACAATAACTAGACTAACTGAGAGATTAATGACAAAAAACTTATAATACCGGGCCCTTCCGTTTGATCTTTCTAACGCACATGATTTTTTCTTTCTTTTGCTTGCAAAATTATCCCAATGTATGTGCAATTCGTTAAAAAAAAAAAACTAATACAATATGTAGACCAGGGTTTGGAGCAAAAGTTGGGGGATAAGCAGTTAAGCACAATGTAAAAATATCTCGTCATCCAAGAGAATATGTAAACGTGTACAAGTATAACACTACAATTTCTACCCATAATTAAAATAGGATTCTAAACTAGGATTCCTCTTATATTTGTTAATGGGAATCCTCTTGTATTAGGATTGTATATTGTACACTATATATATTGATATATTGGGGAGTCTTTCTCATTAATATTAATATATATAGTGTACAATATACAATCCTAATACAAGAGGAATCTCATTCCCAAATATAAGAGGAATCCTAGTTTAGAATCTTATTCTAATTATGGGTAGGGATTATAATGTTATACTTGTACACGTTTACAGAATATATGAAGTATAATTAGAAAACACATGACTTTCCTTAAGTATATTCTCCTAATACAATTCTACTACTTCCTTATTAAACTGGCTCCGTACCAACAATCAAGAGCTTTCACGATTCTCTTTTATTTTGAGGGCTACTAGATGTCACTTGTTATTAAGTAAAATAATTACACGAAAAAAGTGACTCATAATCCAACCACGATTATCCGATAGTTCTCTCAAAGAACCTACAAAACAAGATTGGATTCTTCACCAATAGCTAACTCACCACAATAACATTAAAATCAAAACTCAACGAAGTGTAATGATACTTTACAACAGTTAATTTGAAATTAAAATTTTAAATCCGTGTGAACCCCACTTATGTATCAATGCACCCAACGACCCATTGAAAAAACAAAATAAAAGACTGGATTTTAGTACCGACTGATAAAAAATAAAATAAAAATAAAAAAAGATGCCCCCAGGGGCACAGGCGAGTTGGTAAGTGGCAAGGTGATTGGGGTACAACCACTCCGATGTCGCCGGTTCGAATTCGTGTAGTGATAGTCTTTGCTGAAATATTGCAAGGGTTGTTGCTGGGTTCGTGTCCCGTTGGTCCTCTCCCTGGCAGGACTACCACTCGCGCATATCCCTCGATTTACATCACACCTGACCAAGAGGCCTCTAGTACAGGTGGGGGGTTTCGCCTTCGGAACTTTTCCTTTCACAAAGAAAGAAAAAAAAGACAATTCAAAATCATAGGTTAGTCACTCTTCCACCAACAGCAATCAAGCTGTCTTCCAGTTCCCAACTTTTCTTTTTTTCCTTTTTGCACGGCCGGAAAGTACATTATTTGACTGTATGACAACGAAAAGTTAATTATGAAAATAGAAAAAGTAATAATACTAATAACAACAAAAAAGAGTGAGATGGAAAATTAATATTCATGTCAAAGCCTCGTTGGCAATTATAGTCCAAATTGAACAGTTAGATAAATATTCTATTCACCAATAATGAGAGAAATCTTTGTTTTGGAACATGATAAACGAGAATACAAAGGATTTGATTTTATCAGAATTTTGTTAAGTGTGCATGTCCCTAGATTTGATTAAATCCCTATTGCTTCCACCATATATAAGATTCATAACCAATCAAAGTTGAAATGAGATTTGATTTGCAATTTGCAGATATAACAAAAATTTCACGTGCTTATTCTAAAATACTATATGTACAATTATGCAATTTCCAAACTGTCTCCGGCCTAATGAGTGTCTGTGGTCTCCTATTTGATATCTGCCTGCAGAAAAAGCGCTTTCAGACGCAGTTTATAACGCTTGAATGTTCAAAACATCTCGAGCCATCAATGAAAGTGTCGGAAAGGTCTTCTCATTCCCTCCGATTTCAAAGAAGTCTTCATGTCCATCTTCATTGATAACTTTTTGATACGATGCAGAACCCCAAAACAAAAATATCCAACTCGCTAATTTGGTTAGTAGTAGAGAGTCGCACATTCTATTTCGAGGCTTTCAATACTAGCCAGAAAGCGATGTCTTTTGTGAGGTTGTGTTGAAGATGAAGAAGATGGTATGGAAGCCGGTAAGTTACTAGCATTTTTTTGTTGATAAAATCTATATATATTTTTGCATTGGTGTTCTACGCTAGACAACACTTCTTCTTTAGTTTGTTCAATAGGTGGTGGGTGATTTAGATTTTTGGGACTTGGAGGTGGTAGTACTTCTATACAATCGTAAATAGTTTCAATTAGTGATTTAGTACCGTCTATTTTAATAGTAGGATTTAATACAGAACCAATAATATAAATAGAGGGAATAGGAATAAAAAATTTTTTTATTTTGAGAAACATTTTTTTAATAGCTGTCTTATAAGCTGATTTTCCATATATTCACTAAGTAATAAAAATATTAGAGTTATATAAAATAACATAGTTGAAATAGTAGGATAATATATACCGGAAAAATTCTTTTGTTGCTTGAAAAAATTTCTCTAAAAATACAATAAGTTCGGAAATTTTTTCCCAATCACTATCTAAAATCATATCAGCTGACTTTTTATTATGAGAGTTAAAAAATAAAGTTATAGGTAATTTATAGTCATAAGCAACAAGTACACAAGTAGTTAGTCCACAATCGTCAAGTTTTTTTTATAAAGTTTATAGCAAATTGTACTAATGTCTTCAAAAGTGATAGACCATCCTTTACAATTAAGTTATATTGTGGAATTTTACAATAGCTAGCTAGCTCATGGTAGTATCTATCGTAACATTGCACATTTGCAACTATAGTCCTCGCTTCAAAAAATAGTTTATTACCTCTACATTATATTGTAAATCACTGAAAATTACTCTATATGAAATTCAAGACTATCAGTGAATTGAATGATGATGAGTAGACAGCTAGCTAATACCATTTTAGTCACATTTTATTTTCCTTTTAGTTAGTGTTTCGTATAAAGAGTTCATGTTTCTGTTCCATATCCGATGTGAGACTCTTAACATTTTTATTTCACGAGAGGAGAGTAAATGATTTGATCATTGATAGATTATTCTTCAGAATAAGGCACCGTCACTTGGTGTGGTGTAACACTAATAAGTACCCATATGTTATCAGAACCAAATCAAATTAAAAAGTCCAACTGCCATGCCCCCTATCAAACAACAATATATCTAGTGAAATCTCACTTAGATGACCCCTATCTAAAAAGAATATAATTTCCTTCACCTATATGAAATGAAAGTGTTTTCTCCTCCCCCCGCCAAGCAAAAAAGAAAAACAATATTTTATTCCCTAAATATACCAATTTGAAAGGAACCAAAATATATAGAAGAGAGATTTTGGTTCTTAAGAATCTATTGATTTTGTTCTTCTTTTTTTCAACATTTTTAAAAATTTTTAATCTTCAGAGATAGAGGAAAAAGAAACAAAGTTAACTAATCCAACTTCATGTGAATCTTTTGTCGGTCATAAAATATCAAAACCACTTGTAATTTTTTTTAGCAAGTTGCATGCAATACATGTTCCTTAGAAAATTCAAGATCCAGTTTTCTTTTTATTGCTTTATTTTTCCTGAATTTGGAGTATAATCCGACGCAAAGAGTAAACTACATTACATAACTAGACGAAGGATTTCACATTCAAATGAGACTTTTCCGGACTGAACTGAACGGGACAATATGACCCAATCGATCACACGTAGGTAACTGGATCATCGTTAACGGGCCCGGGTTAGTTTCCGAGAATTGCAGGGTCGTTTTACACTTTGTCCTTATTTTAAGTAGGTCTTTAAATTATGCTCCTCGTAACAAAATAAATTTTGTAGCGCAGAAGTTTATATTTTCGTATTTTAATATCTCAGAAGTTATGCCTGACATGGCATTAATTTCTAAAGAACTTATGCTCCACTAGATATAAGTTCGATTGCTAAGTACAAAAATTAAAGACCAATCCATTTTAAGGGAAAAATTAAAGACCAGCCCATTTTGAGGGGAAAACGTGCAGTTTTATCGATTTGAGGGCGCGAAGTGAGGTCCCCATTTAAGATATAGCTACTGTGTATAGATTTTTGTTAATTTAACCACTTTGAAATCAACTTTAAACATACGTGATCAAAGTTGGAGAATCCACGTATGAAGTTTGACTTTGGAAAGCCAAATTTCGGACGAGTATGTATGAAATTGGGATTATTTTTTTCTAAGCATTGCAATTCGTATGCAATTTTACGATCTATTTTATTTCAAGAAAATGTCTCAACCGTAGACTTAATTTCAACTTCATACTTTAGTTTATATTTTTGTAATAAATTTTGATTATTCTTTAAATGTGAATCCTAAAACGCTACTTGTACATTTTCCCCAAGACAATATGACCCAGAGTCCCGACCATTCAACATAGGTGACTGGATCAACATGGTAAACGGGCCTGGCCTAACCAATTCTTACTGGTCCGTATAATCGATGACTAATTGCAGTGAAAAAAAACCTTTTCCAATCACATTTGCTAGGAGTATCATATTTTCACTTTGTCAATCAATTGGTAACTCAAGAAATGTCATCACCTAGAATTCATCCAATTTTCTTAAAAAATGAGAACGACAATAATCGATAACTGGTAAGCCGCTTATTTCGTCGGGTCATTTGTACTTTTTCCCTATTTTGTGCTGGTCTTTAATTTTTTTTCCTTCAAAATGGACTGCTTTTTAATTTTTGTCCTTCAAAATTGAACTTACGCATCATAATATTCACAAGTTATGTCAAAATCTTATGACCCTATCGGCATAAGTTTAGTTTTGAAGGCACACTTGTATTTCGACTTTTCAAAAGTCCAGACTGATTTACTGGGCCTAATCTGTTATTACCTCTATTAGCCCAAAAAGAAGGCCCTAAATATCAAGCCCAAATATGTAGACACGTAAAACAGTAGATCAAGGAACTTGTATTCATGATTGTAATAATAAATAAAAAGTGTGTCAGATTCACAAAATCAAAAGAGGAGAGGACAACGAACAAATTAGAATTCACAAAATTAATCTCAAATCCACTAATATTTCCGTATATATTTTTATCATAAAATATGGATAGTTTTATTGGTAAAATACGAAATTTGGATGTATATCCAAAGATCAATGAGGATTTCTATAGTAGGACACTTTCAGGAGGTGTTATAACCCTAGCTTCGTCTATCATCATGACTTTGCTTTTCATATCCGAGCTACGTATGTATTCTCCTCTTTTTTCTCAGTATTTTATATTTATATGCAATCATAGAATTGTGCGGCAATGTATTGATGTATTTTCCTATTATTGAAATTGATGCATCAGTGTGTAGTCCCAGTAAATTATATTTATATGCATTTGTGCAACGTTTTGATGTTGGCAGTTTCGCTTAATGGTGAGTCACTATGAATTCTCAACCTAACTATGCCTCAAACCAGAGGCGATTTTAAGTTTATGACTTCCTACAACAATTTCTAGTTAATACTCCCTCTGTTTCAATTTATTTGTTAGTTTGACTTGGTACGGAGTTTAAGAAAATAAAAAAGACTATTGGATCTTGTGATCTTAAACTAAAGATACATAGAATGTACTAAAATGTCCTTTAATCTTGTGACCTTAAACATGATGTCATGTGGAAAGTTAGAATTAAGGAGTTGCCAAAAAAGAAAGAGACATTTTTTTTAAACGGACTAAAAAGGAAAGTATGACAAACAAATTGAAACAGGGTTATACAATAATAACCAGACTAACGAGTTGATATGCAATAATAACTGGACCAACTAATTGGATTCTGAGTTAAATATTCTTATACATTTAATGATTTTTTAAATGCAAATACACGGTCTAGGCAAAAGTTACTGGATTCACGTGAACATGTAACCAATGCACTAGATCTGCCCCTGCCTCAAACCCAAACTTTTGGGACCAGAAACAGAAACTGAATCAGGATTTGACTTTTATGGTTTCTAGATTCTAGGACATTGACCTCAAGTGTTAGTAACTAAGTTCTGAACTTAAGTTTTGTACATATTTGGTGAATTTTTCAACACATATTCAGGGTCTGTCCAAAGCTATTAGGTTCTACAGAACCCGTATCTTAAAGCCTACATCTGTCCGTGGCTCTGTAGTAAAAGTATACAGTGCTACTTTGTTTGATTTTATGCTTGCTATGCCTCAATCCCTAATTAATGGGTCGGCAATCTGAATATACAGAGATGTCTTGCGTGGTTTTATGCTTATTGCCAATGAGAAAAGTGAAAATACTTTCTTATTGGTTTTATACTTCCATTTTTTTAAAAAAAAGTGAAAAAGATCGTCTATCACATAAGAGGAACAGCAGGGTTCTTCTATCATATTTGGGACGGGGCATCTATTTTGTATATAAATGTACCCACATTCTGCTCCAAGGGGGATGTCATGGACAACATATGATAAAGAATTGGTCACTTTGCGAGAAATTATCTCTGGTTTTTGGTTTCTGATATTATTCTCTTTTGACCATATAAATCCTTTTCATACTTGATAAAATCCATTTTGGAGATTTGCAACTTTCTGTTTCTTTTGGAAGTTTGTTCACATATTATATTTCTGCAATTGAGTCAAAAAATAAAAAAAATTTGAGTTGGTTATAAATTATGAACTAATGAACCGTGAGTTCTTTGCCAAATTAGGTGGAGTGGGGAAGATTATAACTATTTTCGTCTTGAATCTAGCACCCTCTTCTAGGATTGATAAAAAGCCATAGCTGGGAATGGTAAAGGATAAGTGTTCAAAATTGATAAAAAGCATTGGTAGTATGCTCTCTCTGAAGTGAAGTTGGCGCTGATGTGCTTTGTCAAATAGACATAGGAGGAAAAAGGGAAACTTCTTGATTACACACATCTAATTTTTATAAACCATGCACATGATGATAATTTTGGTGCTTCCAGAATGTAATCTGTGGCTTTAGGAGCTGTTAGTAATGGTCTTCATTTAGCCCAATTTGGAGGACTGACTCTTGTCTTACTACTTGTGTCATGGATGAGTTGTTGAGCAAGGAAAGATTAGCTTCGGCACATCCTTAATTCTTATAAGAAGAGAGAGAACGGCAATAAAAGAAAAAGTGTTGACCCCTGACATCCCTGACTCGTTATGTTATCGTTCCAATTGTTGCTGCTAAATTTGTCATCTTGAACTTCTGTTATATGTTCTTCCTGCTACTTCTACCATCCATGGTTTCACCAGAGTCTTCGATAGTCTTAATGCACTTTTGTCAATATTGGTAGGAATTTGACTTAGAAGTAAGTTCCCTCTCTTCAGCCTTTGACATGAATTGCGGAAGCTTGACAGAAGATGTACCCGAACTAGCATAAGTAGCGGACTGTAGTTCCTTATGTATCATCAATGTTGTCATACATTCTGTTTAGCTTTTATTTGATGTAATGAGATTCTATGGAAAAAAGAGAGGATATTGAAACATATATCTCTTTAAGCTATACAAATTTTTAAGTACTTAGTTCTGTTATATTTTTCAGTCGGGCAATTCTCAGAAATCTTTGTATCCTTATCTGTGAAATTGAATATTCTTTTTTAAGGAAAGAATAAGTAAAGAGAAAATACGTGTTCTTAATGAGTGTATTTTGTGTTTCTGTGCATTCAAATTAGCTGACTGCGCCGATTGGACATTTCTTTAAAGTTAAATGGAGATCAAGTTTCTAGCCGATTTCATGAGAGACTGCAAATGGTTTGGCTGCCTATTTCGAATTAGCAGACTGCGCCAATTGTGTTCAACCTCTCTATTTTTATGTTACTTTTGATGATATATACTGAAGCTATGGGTGGTATGAGATTAGATAATATGCATTCACAGTTTTTTTTTTTGTGGGAAGGGCAGGGGTTATTTTTTAGCATAAAATGATGTTATGTGTATTGTTATCATTTTCCATGTTCTTTGTCCTTATTGTTCGCCTGGCCTTTCTGTAGAGTTATATCTTAATGCTGTCACTGAGACAAAGCTTGTCGTGGATACTTCAAGAGGAGAAACACTGCGAATCAATGTAATATTACTCTCACCTTGCGGCTGAGTGATGTAATTTTCTGTTTTTTTTTTTGTTTTTTGAGTTTTTGAATGACTTAATGCTCCATATTTTGTTCATTTGTGCTCCCTCTTTGGAACTTCTCAGTCTCTTCCACTATAGTGTTATGTTGCATGGTCTAGGAACTTGTGATGATTTCTGAGGCTTGAAAGAAGCTGATTTGGATTTGAATAATTATCAATGCAAATCTCCTTCTTTGAAAGTACTGTCCATATTCCAAGAAAGGCGTTTAGCATACAAATATACTTACCTATTATACCACATTATACAAAATGCTATGTAGAAGTGCTTTAATATGAAATCTGAATCTGTCATTTTTTTAACTCTTGAAGAAATCCCAAAAAGAAAAGAGAGAGAGAGAAGGAGAAAATTCCTTAAAAAAAGAGAGACAACTATGACTGTGAGGCCGAAGGAGAAGATATTTTCTTGTTTCTTTTATTTTTTCTCCTCTCTTTTGTGGTCCAATAGAAGGAAACAAAATTTTCTCATTGCTGATTTATTTTACTAAAGTTAAAAATCAATCTTCTGATATACGCTAGCGAACTGATTTGGTTGTTTAACACAAGGAATTATAGGTATTTATAGGATCTCAATTGGATTAAAATTCTGATGACTATTGAAGATGACAAGGAAACAAAACAATTCTCAGATAACTGTTAAAGAATTTTTAGGTAAAACAACCTAGGGGATGCTGCATCTATGCCCCAAAACTATACCCAGCACACATGTATTTTCAACCTATAACCCAATTGGTTTCCCTTGAATTATTAATTTTTATATTCTCTTTACTCATTTTAGAAACTTTGATATTTCTTTCTTGTCAAATACTCCCTCTGGCCCAATTTATACGACACTTTCCTTTTTAGTCAGTCTAAATGACAGATATCCTTATTTGGCAACAATTTAACTTTAAACTTTACCTTTTACGCTTAACAAGATAATCTATAACGTATAACCACACAAATATCTTTGGCTTATTTAGACCACAAGATTCAAAAGTCTTTCTTTATTTATTAAACTCCGTGCCCAGTTAAACTACATCATAGGAGGGAGTATCATTTATTTTGACTATAGTAGACGAATTTGTAAAACATGCTAGCTGAATTGTCAGGATGGCATCACTATTTGTCTCTGTATTATATATGAAGTTCTTATATATAATTTACGATGAGAAGGCTGCTGCATTTATCTGGTAAACGTTAGCTCATAGAATATCCAGAAAAGCGTTTACTGTTAGCTGGCCTAACAAGTACTCTAGTTTTAAATTTCAAATAGAAATTAAAACTTCCACACTTGCTTAAAAAGTTATTAATTATATTTCTTTTTGACAATGGATTTCCTTCACAATTTAGAATAGTTGCTATGACTTCAAAAAGAAAGGAGATATCTTGTAGACTTACCTTGGAGTAGTCTTTGGTAATACTTACACTTACATTCTCAGGGTAAAACTCCTGATTTGCCTTTGCAGTTTCTCATCTTATAGTCTGAAGAATTTCCTGTGTTTAACTATGTAGCTCTCTTGATCTATGAGGTGGTTAGAGATAAAGACTGATTGTAATGCTTGATTTAATCTGAAAGTGCAGTTTGATATCACCTTTCCAGCACTTCCATGTTCGATTGTCAGTGTTGATGCCATGGATATCAGTGGAGAGCAACATCTTGACATTGTATGTTCAGCAAACAGGTTATATTGTCCAGTTACTATGTTCCTAGTTTTCCCGAACCCCACATGATTTCATTCTCTTGAATGCTAGTTCTTTCTGTGTATATAGTGTTGGATGACCTAATTTTCTTTTAGGGTTATGGTCCTCATCGAGTTGTCAAGTTTTATAAGACTTGACCAGATTATCCTTGTGAAGTATTGGCTGCCACTCCACATGTCTTAATATCTGCTCCCTGTGTGTACCTGAGTATTGTCTTCTCCTAGTGGAAACAATAATATAAAGCTACAATTAGAATTGATGATTATGCATGCTATCTTATTGGATAGGTAAATTATTGCACATTTCGTTGTGTGACTATACCTTCATGCGAATATTATCTTTGGGATCTTTACACAAATACCCGGCCGGATTCATTTTATACTTTTTTAGCAGGTATGCATAGATTATACGCTGATTATGTCGGTTATACACATATTATGCACGGATTATACATATTTATACATTTGCTGACTATTTTAGTTTAAGCAGTTGAGCTAACGGCTGTTTAGGTTAATTCTTCATTATCTGTATCTTCAATATGTAATTATGTTGGAGAGAGTACTGTGTGTCAAGTCCTAACTCTCAGAAGATTACAAGATAATATATGATGCAAATATAACTGAGTTACATACCAACACACTCTTGGTTTTTCTCTAAAATAGGTGGTTCCATTTCCGTAAATACCCTTGGTATAATGAAATAAAAATGTCTTGAAATTGTTGGAGAATAATTAGTTGATAAGGTAAAGCTTTTCTGTGTAAAGGATGTCGAAAATGAAATTGATAAGTTTTTTAGATATTTTCATCACTAATTGTGATTAAGAGTAAGCACAATTAGATAAACAAGTCATCTCTACTTCTTTCTTGATACATCGAGAAATCCTCAAGGGCCAATGGCACATGATTTGAGACTCAGTAGATAATGGGCCCGTTCCTCTACCCTTCTCCACTTAGATATCAGGTTTTTGTCTACGACAGAAGTCAAATCAATGATGTGCATCTAATCCACACATTACACATTGAGCTCTTACCACTAGATCAAAACCCATAAAGAGTATTATACTTGTCATTATAATTTCTTTCGGTGATGATTGTGGTATAATTAGCTATATTTTTTTTATAAAGGTATATTTTAGCCCTTTTCTTGGGGGGGGGGAGATAAAATCAAGTAGACTACCATGTTGGTAGTTCTTATTAGTTATTTCAGTTGAGTAGCTATTGTACTATACAAAACTGTCGGTGTAAAGAACTTTACACTATCAGTCTAAGTTAACAGACAGGTTATTGTAGGTCACTTATTTATAGGTTATCAATTATATATATATATTGTAGAACATTACCTGCAATTGTTTTAAGATGACCTGATTTTGTGAATAATTTTACATTATCAATACATAGAATTTGAACTCTTTATAATATTTGATATGATAAGTTACATAACGAGCCCCAATATATTTTTGGGAAAATCCTTGAAAATGAATTCGACCAAAAAGTAAATCAAGAAAATAGGGTGAAAGGTGAACTATGCCAAAATGCTCAAGAATGTGAAAATCTTCTATAGGTTTGGTATTCTTTTAATGCAAAACAGTGTAAGCAGCTTTAATGAGAGTGTATACAACACAAATATTTTCTAACTTCATGCGTTTAAGCCTTCCATCACACTTCTGGAACATAACAATGGTGTTTGGGCGAGCGCATGCAGCTCGACTAAACAACCTGCTGCAAGCCACAACCGCTGGTGCTAGGTACCTTGTCCCAAAAAAAAAAAAACAGCAGGTGTTAGGTAAGCATGTCCACCAAGGTTAGGGAAGATAGTTTCATACTGAGGTAACGTTCTCAAAGTCGAAAAGCGTTAAAAAATACTCAAATCTATCGGGCCTTTAAGCGCAAATCGCAATTGAAGTGTAGACTTTCGTTAAAAAAGGTGCAACGGAAAAAAATAAAAATATATATATATATGTAATGTTAGCAAAAAGTATCAACTTTGCTCAGAATGATTTCCTTAACAATTAATATATCTTTTTTTATGACCAAGAAATTCGTCTGGATCCAACCGTAGCCTTCGAAACTCAGGGGATGATGGGCTCGCCCCTCTACCCTTCTCCACTTAAATATTTGACTTAATTCGCTTGGCGCAGGACTCTAACTTTTGACTATGGCACAAGTTTGTCAGCCTTTGCCAATTGAGCTAACCCCTGTGGGTGATTAATATATATTTTTTGTCAATCATATTTATTATTTAAAACTGCATTATTCACATATAGAACTTATAGCCAATGAGGGACTCTCCTTAGTGCCTGGCCTGCACTAAATTTTAGGTGCTTTTAAGCAAAATAGCTTTTAAACACTTTTGTAGTGTTTGGGTAAGATAAGTGCTTTTAAGCACTTGTTTTTAAGTCAAAATACCAAAAATAATCCAAAAGACATAAGTTAGGATTACTAACTTATGGCTTTTGGTTATAAGCCCATCCAAACAGGCGCGCAGCCTAAGTGAGGCGAAGCGCCTACCTGAGCTTCGTTGAGCTTCATGACTAAGTGCGCCTCAAATGAGCATTTGACAACAATTCACTGAGGGCTATAATAGGGATCCAAATAGGGTCTCTTGGATTTTGTCTTATTCCTCAACCACTTGGCCAAAAAATAAATAAAAGGAAAAAGGAGTCTTCTATCCACATATGTTTTTTCTTGCTCTTACATTCTACCTTGCTTGACACAGCAATGACATGCAAAGAAATATAATCTTCTAAATAGTACATGCATGCTTGTCTAAGCTGATGGAGTTTCTCTTGAATGAACTTTAAGTGCTATCTAGTAAGTAATAGTATCTGCCAGCTGCCACTATTGTACTTGATTTTCAAAAAAGGGAATGCTTAATTATGTAAAACCACAAACATTGCATTATAAACTAGGCAGCAAGTAGTCTTGTATGGCGATGAAGCTAAGCAAATACCTCTCAGCTGGTAATGGTATATGCTATTATTGCAGTGGAAGTTAAGGCCATTTTGAAAATAATAATCGAAGTTTTGAAAGTAAAGATGTTTGGGAGATACTTGCACTAATTATTGGATTCTAATGCCGACGGGTATGATCTTTGGCTGTTAGTGTGATGTGATTATATTTATACTTGCAGAGACATGACATTATCAAAAAAAGAATTGATGCTCTCGGTAATGTTATTGAGACAAGGAAGGAGGGCATTGGTGCTCCTACGGTAAGATAGAAGTTACATTTTCAGCTTAATACAATGCACAAATATACCTGTTATATCCAAGTTGAAGGAATTCTTCACATGGAGATTTTACTTGACTGATGTAAAACTTCTTTTTATTTTACCAAAAATAGCTGATCTAAAAATTTATTTAGCTTTGTTTCAAATTTTATAGCTGCCAAAGGTCTAGATTTAAAGAAATGATTTTGGCTGTTTTTTGCATTCTGGATTTTCATGGATCCAATACCAAAAATGACTTGATTTAAGAAACATACTCTATTTGTTCCTTTCAAGCACTGAGTCTATTCCAACAACAGATTGATAGACCTTTGCAAAGGCATGGAGGAAGACTTGAGCACAACGAAACATATTGTGGTTCCTGTTACGGTGCTGAAGGGGTATGTTGCTATTTCTTAGTGCTAGAAATCTCTCAATTAGATTATGATATAAGCTTTAGTTTCCATTCTTTTTTAAAATTTAACCTCCATAATCTTTGTTTTCTTTCATGCATCCAATCTTTTTGTTTTTCCTTGTTTATACCACAATACACATAACTATCTCATTGAACTATTACTCATAAGTCCCAACTCTGAATTCCTGTCAATTTTGCAGTCAGATGATCATTGTTGTAACACCTGTGAAGATGTTCGTGAAGCCTATCGAAAGAAAGGTTGGGCATTGACAAACCCAGATCAAATTGACCAGGTATGTTGACAGTTGATCATTGAAGGAGTAACATGTTCTGTTTGTGTTTTTCTTCTCCAAATTATTCCCTGAAACTGAAGGCATTTTTCCTCTGTGAAAGCTTCACTATCATGTCTTCTTTCTCTTGTGAAAATGGAAAATCTAAGAAGTTAACAGTATGGCTTGCTATGTTACGAAAATATCTCGACTCTACATCCCAAGTGTTTGATGAGTCTTAAATGAAGATTTGGTCTTCCATTTTGAATCATGTCTCGAAGTTATGCAACATAACATGGATGTGATAGAAGAGTTGTGAGCAATATGGTCTCACAATCACAACAAACAAACGTGAACAAGATAATTTGTGCACATGTACGTTAAATGAATATGATTAATCCAACTTTTCTTTTTAACTATATGCAAAGTTCAATAGTGACCATTCAACACTGTACATTTTACATTAGTTGTGAGAATAACATTTATTCGAGGTCTGAAGATTGGGATATTCAATGAATTTTGTATAGTAGAACTATGTTAAGGGTTAATTACAAAAACCTTACGTGATTTTCGTTTTGAGTACAAAGATCTCTAAAGTAGTTTGCATATTTTCTAACCTTCTGCAATTAGTTTTATGTAAGATAACTAGTTTCGGTCATGTTAAGTGGACAAATTTGCCCTGTAGGTGATATTATGTTTTAAAAAAAAATTGGATGCTTTTTGATCAGCAAAATATTAGTGGCAGCAGCAACAAGTGCTGTAGCATGTACATCAACATACAGCTAATGCTTAGGCATTCACAAAGTTGTCAAAAATTTACTTGGGATGATTTCTCGAAGGTTTTTATCTAATTTTGATGAGACTACAGGAAATATCATTACCATACATCATTTCTGAAAAGGTGTTCAAGGAATTGTTGATTCTGTGAAAAAAACATTTTTCAAGCAACTTCAAAATAAAAAGCTTCCCAAAACCCAGAAGCTACTTATTTAACGACTTCTATTTTGAACTCTAAAATATGGATGGTTATATTTTTTCCATATCAAGAATTAGACCTTTTCAATGAACTTCCCAGTTTCTTCACATATATAGTACATAGTACTTAAATCATGAAGGAAAAAGAGTTTAAGAAAGAATTAAAATTTAGCTTTATGGTTTCCCTTTCTTTATCAGGTAGAGATGCGAAGAATAAAATTGAACCATTTCATCAAATGTCAATGGGGAAATGTCAAATCTCTGAATGATTAGATGTCGATTGAGAAAAGAACAAGGAATAAAATGGTATGGCAATGCATCACTTCTGTGGATAAAATGTTATGGTTTCCCTAAATCCTTAACTAGGTGACGTAATCAAACTAACGAGGGATTTTTTAAATCTGAGAAAACCTCAGGATACAACAACAATAACATACCCAGTGAAATAACACAACGTGGGGTATGGGGTGGGTAGAGTGTACGTAGACCTTACCTCTACCTTGGTAGGTCGAGTGGTTGTTTCCGAGAGACCCTCGCCTCAGGACATGCAAAGCAGAAAAAAAAACAGTTGGACCCGGTCAAAAATTTAAAAATTTAAACCAGTATGTAAATGCTTATAGCAAACGCGAATTGCCATAATAGCGCATCCTGAAAAAAAGGAAGAAACAGTAACTAACGCAGATAAATGAGATAAACCAAGTACATTAAAGAACGCATAACAGAAGAAATACAACTATAGAAGACTATAAAGATGTTAAGCGGGCCTACAGTAATAACACTACAACTACCAGTTTGTAAGAGTAAATAGGACTAAGCTTGACTACCTACTACCCCTCTACCCTAATTTGTGTCCTCCACAACCCCCTATCTAAGGTTATTAGTACCAGTTTATATAATTAGTACATTTTATTAATCAAAAGTTACTAACTTGTATAATGTTAAGGAATTGAGTGTAGGCTCAAGCTTTTAAATAAGTGTTTATTTTTGAGAGGTCAATTCTTTTAACCATTTTGTTTGACAAGTAGTGTTTCTTTATCAATGAAAAAAATGGAGAAAAAACGAGTCAAATGGGTTTTTGCTCTTGATGAATATCCTATGACTTCTGCAGGATTTGGTGTGGGAAATTTTAGCCAAACTAGAAATTTGGAAATATGGGTCGACCAGTATCCTAATAGAAAAAACACAGGAAAGATGCATAAAAACCATTTCACATTTGCCACTGTATCCTGTAAACCAAATGTAACTTGTCAGTTTTCTTGCTTAACACAGGAACATAATTTTCTTTGACAAGTAATCACAAAAACAAAAACTTGATCTCTTTTGGTCATGGAATAAACTAGGCTTAACAAATTGCTCAGTGGTCTGGTTTCTTTGCTTAAGCTAAGGAATACTGCATAGCATCAAGATGATAAACTTCCAACTATGCTGCTTTTGCTTCATATATTTTAACATATTCTGCATATTTATTATTCAATTAATATGAAAAGAATGCATGGTTGTTGAGCTTTAATTATTTCATGATGCGCTGGTAGAAGGCATGGCTGATCTTTTTTCTCTCTTTCGAAATTCATTTGAGTCAGTGTAAAAGAGAGGGATTCCTAGAAAAGATCAAAGACGAAGAAGGTGAAGGATGTAATATGTATGGGTTCTTGGAGGTGAATAAAGTGGCTGGAAATTTCCACTTTGCACCTGGGAAGAGTTTTCAGCAGTCAAATGTTCATGTCCATGATTTGCTCACCTTTCAGAAGGATAGTTATAATGTATGATGTTTCTGTAACTTGGTTCATCTGTTCATCTTTGTTTTTGGTGCCTTAATGCGCCTTCACTAAAAATTACTTTCAACAGATTAGTCACAAGATCAATAGATTAACTTATGGAGAATACTTCCCAGGTGTTGTGAATCCTCTTGATGGGTACATCTCTTTTGCTAGTCTATACCTTCTTGTTGTGTGTCTTTATATGATGGATGTACGATGACACGTGTAATTTGACTGTTTCTTCATTGTTTTCAATCCAAATTGCAGTGTGACATGGTCACAAGAAACACCCCATGGCATGTATCAGTATTTTATCAAGGTTGGCGTTTTTCATGTGACTGGCCTCATACTTTTCCTTTCTTCCTTGTTTCTGCTATTTACATGAGGTTTTGTGAGTTTGGAATTACCACTTGATTTAGTGGTTGCTACCGTTACTTGCCATAGAGTTGTCAAGGATTAATGCCTAAAGCTTTCTTTCTTTTCCCCGTCCCCAAGCCCCTTGTCACTTGTAGATGCATTGTTTTCCTTTAACGCGAGAGAGGAGGTAGTAGCTCTTTCAGTTACTGAGATTAAGTCCTTAAATAAGTAGTTGGTTTTCCAAGCTTAAGGACCAACTAAACCCTTATGAAACCCCTATGATCAGTGTGAGCTCATTTACCCATGGCTATCCATCCGCCCGTGTTGCTGGCAAAAACTCGAGACCTGTGCTTGTGGGCTGTAGCAAGTTTCCAGTGGACTAGTTGAGGTATCCACAAGTTGGTGCACACCCCATTATATCCCCAAAAACAGATAATCGTGTAATTTATCACAATGAACAGATAAAGAAAAATGGTTATTTTTTTCTCATCACATTTTCAAAAAAAGGAAAGATAATCATTTTTTAAAGATACAGGCTACTACCTTTCCGTGAGTCAACCTTTTTCATTCCAAGCAATTCCAAAATAATTAACCTTTCTAGGAAAGGAAAGTCCCATCACACTGTCACAAAGAGTTCGAATAGACCCTATTTCATACTGAGGCTACTTTCCTTTTTTATTTCCTCAAAATTCAATACACCGTATGAATTCCAAATATTTCACCAATTGACATTGAACACTAAAGATCTGCATGTCTTGTAATGGCAGTTTGATATACTGCTTTCTCTCTGTTTTCTTGCAAAAGTTGTATCACTGACAATTAATGGGTTTGTAAGTTAATGCATGACGTAGATATTAAATAGTACCTAAAAGGGCACAAAGGTCATGGAAAAGCACAAATCATAATATTTTATCAACCAAAGCTCAAATTATAGGGGTGTACGTTGATCGAATTGCTTGTTCATGCTGGCTGCTAAGTTTTGTGGACTCTCACTACTACCTCAACTTTTTAGCTTTGTTGGATTGTACAACTTTAACTCTCTTGCGCTAACTACATAGAAAATATATAATATTAAGGTGGGTAAACAGGTAGTGTTAGAATTGTTTTCCCAGGGAGAAGATTCCTCATTTTGATTGTTTGGCTGGGTACTATTATTGTTGTCATTGTGGGAAGAATAAGGTCAAATTATATCAATGATCTCTAACCATCTTTTTCCATTTGGGATATAGAGAAGCATTAACCTATATTTGGTTCTATCATTCTGCAACCGTTGATGTCCATACGATATTTGCTATTGGCATGTTTCAGTATATGTGCTCTTGTTGCTATTGTTGTTATTGTGGAAAGAATATTGTCAAAGATGTTAGCTTCATAAAAAATAATGTCAAAGATGACATCTATAATCTGTACCATCTTCTCCATTTCGGGAAAAAAATGCATAAACCTTTATCTGGTTCTGCCATTCTGTAATTTTGGATATCCATTTGCTATTGGCATGTTGCAGTATATGCATTCTATTAGGTTGTACATGACACACTTTTTGTTCTTGAAATGTTTATGCTCGTCTCTCTGATATGATTTCCATTGTGACATTAGGTTAACCTAGTTTCTGTGACTTATAGATGGAAATTTACTGTTATTGTCAATAGTAATATCTTAGTTATTTGCTACAGGTGGTACCTACAGTATATACAGATGTCAGTGGGCATACCATCCAGTCAAATCAGGTTTTCGTATTCTTCAAGTTATCGACTTGCATATGTTGTACTACGAGACCATAAAATCTAACTCAACAGCTTATCGTTTGCAGTTCTCTGTAACTGAACATTTTAAAGGCGCGGATGTTGGCCGTTTTCAGTCTATTCCTGGTGTTTTTTTCTTCTATGACCTTTCTCCAATCAAGGTTTGGCATCATTGGCTTCATTACTTAAATTTCTAAGTCGTTAATTCACCTCTGAGACCTACTTATTTTCTTCATCATAAATCTAAGTTAATTGTTACATTAAGGCTTTTTTCTCTTTAAAAGAATGGGGTTGGCAGAGGCCTGGGTTACGGAAGGTAACAGTATTGCCACAAGTTCCTGCAATTCTTTCTGTCTTTTCTTTTCTCTTAGTTGAGAGTGGGGAGTAGTTCTCCCAACCATCATAAATGTGTGTATATTGTCCTTAATTTCATCTCTGGCCCTGTTGCAGGTGACATTCACTGAGGAACACGTTTCATTCTTACACTTCTTGACTAATGTCTGTGCTATAGTTGGAGGTAATGTAGTCTTCACCCTTTCCCTGTTTATCTCTCAGCTGATATTGATTCTCATAAAAGTATTTTATTCTATTCTATTATACGTGACTATATTTTGACTAGACACGGAGTGTATATGTTAATGCGTTTCATTCTAATTTTCTGGAAATTGCTTCCAGGTGTTTTCACCGTGTCAGGGATACTTGATACATTCATATACCACAGTCAAAAGGCGATTAAGAAAAAGATGGAACTTGGTAAATTTAGCTGATTGTGGTGCTCTTATTCTGTGTTACTTGCCATGGTGGAATCATTCTAGGCAGGAGAGACCAAAAGATTGGACCAGCTGTGACAAGGTTCAGCGAACTTCTGCATTACAGTAGCTTTTCTTGAGAGAATATGATTGGATCTTAGTAGCTCTTCTATATCGTCCTCTTGTAGACTTGACATCAGTTTTTCTGCAAATGATATTACAGGTGATCAATGCAAAGAAGAGAAGAGGGATTTGTTTAAGAAGCAGAATATATTCATTCTTCTGATTACTTAAAAATTGTACATGGCGAATTCCGAGGATTAGAGCAGTGAAAACTTTTCCTTCATTTTGCTTTTTTCGGCCCTCTTTGAGTCTTTGGTCAGAGGCCTGGGTTTAGGCGAGGGAGTACAAAAGCCTAGTGAAAATTATCAATATCTCGTCAGTTGTGTGTGTCTCCATGTGTCTAGCCTAACGTATCACGGACGAGGGGTGGAGCGAGCTGCTGATGTCTAAGTTCTCTGTTGGGTTAAAATGACTATTTTGGACCCTAAAGAGTTCAAAATTTTAGCTTGTCTATAGAATCCATAAGGATCAGAATTATGTTTTGTATAAAACCCGACTGCAATTACCAATTATTATTAAAAGAAGAATAAGCGTGACTTACATGTGTTGCACAATTTGGTTCTTTTAGAAAAAAAAATTACCAAAAGAATATGTAATCAATGTAATGGTAAGACTCCCTTGGGGGGAAGCTCAAATTGCTGATACAGCGTTCTTGTATGACGTTCTATCACTAACGCCTCAAATTTTTGGTACGCCTTTTGACCTTATTGAGATCAAGTTAAACCCCGACGAGCACGATTGCCTTTTGACCTTATTGAGATCAAGTTAAACCCCGACGAGCACGATTCTTCGTGGGCTGTAGGTCCTAATTTCGTCCAATTCTCAGCCACTTCTTCTATTTTAGTCGGGTGGTTAAATACGTCCAACTACTATAAAAAATGTCATCTTGAAACGAAAAAATTCCAATTTAACAAGAGCTCATATTGTCATCTTACGTCCTAAAGACTAAAAAAAATGTCATTTTGAACTACTCAGAGCTCATATTCACCTTTTTATCTTCTTATTAAGCATACTGCTAAACACAACTTAGCATTATACTCTTATTTAACTTCAATGTACCACTTGTATCTCTTTATACTTGGGATGCTTCATCGAATAAGATTCTTTACTGTTCTCCTTATTGGTATAGTTTTAGCATCCACAAACAGTTCACAAGTTCCTTTTCATCTTTATAGGGATTTCTTTTTCTTTTTCAAATTTGTATTCATAGGCCCTAAATACTTGCTGAAATAGTTCAATAAGACCGGCACTTTCTGATCTTCATCCAAGATGATTTGTTATGTCAAAAAGAATATCAAGTTGGCTATTTTTAAAACCATACTTCACCTTTAAGCTGAAATTTTGATTCCCATATTTCACATAAGAACAAAACGATTCCAGAAAATGCTAAATCCACAGGATGCATATCCTTTTCCCTTTTGTTTTCTAATTGAATATTAGCCTCACCCCACTTTGTCATATCCTTTTCTTCAACTTGAATAGTTAGCCTTTTATAGAGTAGAATCCACTTTTTTCTCTCTTCCGTTCACACGTGATTCTATATTGTGATTGGATGTTAAGTAATCAAGTTAAAAGTACCTAATTTGTCGGTAAGTAGCTCGGCTTGAAATAACTTGTGAGTGAGTTTCTTTTTGAGACTAAAACATCTTTAATTTCTATAGTTTTTTTCTTTGTTAGATTATAGTTTTGTTTGTAATTCAGATATTTCCCATTCAATCGCATCATAACATGTAAGAATACCGTGACGCTACTCCAGAGCCGTTCCTATACTTTTAAGGGTCTAATGCGAAAAATAAAAAGAGATCTTTTTTATTCACATGAAAAATTAAAATTAACTAATTAATCAATATTAAAAAATATAATTTTTGTTTAAAGAGGGAGGGGGGCCAACTGGTTGGGACTTGGGGCCAAATTTGTTTTTTGTGTTTAAATTAAAAAAAAAAGTTTGTTTTTTGTTTAAAGAGGGAGGGAGAGGCGACTGTTTGGGACTTGGGCCGACTGGTGGGACTTGAGGTCAAATCTGATTTTGTGTTTTTTTTTAAAAAGTCTTTTGCTGCTCATTGTATTCAAACACGCGACATCTCACTAGGAAACGACTTTTGAAGGGAGCCCTCAACCGCTAGGCTACAGCTATCACTGATACAATTGGAGACATTTTTAATATATATCTTAATATTTGAAATCAATAAAAGAAAAAGAAATTTTTTTGGGCGGAAGCCCCGCCGGTCGGGTGCCTGTACGGTGGCGCCGCCTCAACCACCGCAGGGACGGCTCTGCGCTCCTCCCATGAACTAGACAAAATTGACTAGTGTGCTTGCTGATAGTTTGAAAATGTACAAAAACAGTAAAGAGAATTACCAATAGTATTTGAAAATGTCACATCAACTTCGAAATAATATTACTCAAAAAAGCAATAGTAATAGTTTGCATTATTTTGAATAGTTGGAATGAGAAAAATCATACATGAAAGAAGATCAATTTTATAATGGCATTGACAGTCATTGTATATAATTATGAACACACACTACCTGTCGCAATGTTTTTAGAACCCTTACTATGTTGGTAAAATAATTAAGATCATTAAAAGATAGGTGGTGAGGAGAAAAAATATCTACTTGCATTCGATATAATTAATTTTAAGTTACAAATTAAAATATCTTGCTTTATTAATTTGAAACAAAGATCAGGGGTGGGGAAATTTATTCTATGATATGATTCTACATTCCACTTGTCTTCCTTTTCTATTGCTCTATGGGATTTTCTTCGCGTGGTGTAAACTTGGAATCATTTTGAGTAGATTATGAGACACAAATGGTGGCTGTGGAGTTGAAATTCATTATCTTCAAAAGATTTGATATGTAGGATCTATATGATTATATTGGGGGAATTCCATTTTCAAAAGTTGTAAGTCGGCTAGGAAATTGCAGTGGTTTTCCTCTAATTCTCCATTTTCATCATCATAGCATTCCTCTTTAAATTTCTTACTCCGTCTATTTCAGTTTATATGATTTTTCCTTTTAAATTTGTTCGAAAAGAATAATTCAATTTTAAATTTAATAATAATTTAAATTAATTTTATTCTTAAAAATAAATTCTTTTTTCCACGTATATTATAGTAATATGTTTAAAATTATAAAATTTGATATGCTTTTATTATTTTTAAATTTCATATTCAATTAAATAAGATCACATAAAATGAAACTGAACAGAATGAGTAGGCATTTGAGAAATTTCAGCTGCTCATAAGTCATGCCTCCACTTCTAGAATCAGGAATTACAGAAATTGACCCGCGATTTACTGGTAGTAGTGTTGAGCGACCGGGACTACTATCTCTAGAAATAGTCTGGCATAAGCCGGGAAGCTAGATATAAAAAAAAAAGGAATTACAGAAATTGAATGGCGTGCTTACTGTATTATTTTTATCAGTGTAGTCCACAAAACTTCAAAGGGAATTCTCGACTTTACTACTCAACTGCTACTACTGCCTACATATTTATGTCTTGAAGCTTCCTCTTTGAACCGGTCAATCAGAAATTAGTGTTTAAGAATGACTTTTCGTTAAAAAGAGAATTTGATAGTATAAATTCTCATTTCAACTTGAGATTAAAAAAATCAAGGAGATAATGAATTTAAGTTTAATATATCTATCAATACGATTTATCAACTTTGTTTTAATTTTAAATTAGTTTAAATCAACAATATGAGTGCTCTATAAACTCCACTTTTTTCCGGCCACAAGTCCTACAACTAGCTAGGGCAAAAATATGGTGATAGATATGGGTTCATCCTAACATAACAAAATTTAGTTCCAAATTTATGTATATGCTAAAATTTTCACTAAATTCATACTACTTAATAACATATTTTGAATTCAGTAAATCAAATAGACCGTTATAAATATCAAGTTTGAATACAAAAAGCTTAAATCGATCTCTCCCTATGATTTATAGTTATAAAAACAATTGCAATATCAGTGTATCATAACAAATTACATTGTAACAGGTTATCTGCTCCCTTTTTTAAATCAACAATTCAATTCTCGATCAGATTACGAATGTTCATTAGAATTTGTCTAGTAATTTTTGTTTTTACTTTTTCTCCAACGCAAGTAGCTTATGTGCTTGGAATCTAGGTTAATTAGAAGTCTATAAAAGCTAGGTTGGTGATTAAAAATTGCCACCATAGTTATAACCACGTCTGAAAATTGAAAGCACATAATAATGATACTAGTAATTAATGCATCCCAACAAACTTTCGAGTCTAGTGGATAAACGATGTGAGATTGAGATATGATATGAATAAATTAAATCAATGTGAGATTGAGATAGCAATTAATGCATCCACCAAGTTGCTTCAAAACCCTGCAACAAACTTTTACTGCTACTACTAAATTCAAACAAGGAATAAATGAGTGGAGAAGAGATATTTAATACACTAGTTTCCCCCTTGAGCTGTGAGTGTGACATTTCAGAAAAAGTCCGCACACCAGAAAATGACTATATAGTCGACCACTAGTGATACGATAGTAGTGGTTCGGCCCTTCTCCAAACCCCGTTCCAATCCCGCTCGATCCCCCCGCAAAAAATTCCATTGCACAATGACTATTTTATATTTTGGCCGTTGTGCAATGATCAATTTTTGCCTCCTCCAACCCCCTTAATATTTATTTTTAACTCTTAAGTTAATATTTTTACACTTTAACCCAATTTTTCCAACTATAAATACCTCATTTTCTCTTCATCTTTCTTACAAATCTTCCTACAATCTCTCAATCTATCTTTCTACAAGTCTACATTGTCTACTAAATATTAAATTTTATTTGTTTCATTTGAATAACTATATCAAAGTTCAAAAATTGGGAGTGAAGTTGACAACTAGCTTGAGGATCATTCTATCGAGCAAAGTTTCAATTTTCAACCTCGATTACATGTCGACGTTACGTTGGCGTTTGGTATCTTCTATAAATTATTATTGTTACTTTAATTAGAGCACTTAATTTTATTATCTTTAATTATTTATTAGCATAATTAAAATGGAAGGAATAAGATGTATGTTTAAGGATAAGGGTAAGGGTGCTTCTTCTAGTAGGGGTAACAAGGGTAGGGGTACTTCTTCTAGTTAGCATATTTCTAGACATGATGATTTGATTGATTACACACATATAGATGAAACATAATTTTTAATGATATACAATTAGACGATGAGATATTTTCTGCAACTCAACCAGATTTTAATTTAGAAGATAATCTAGATGACACACCAACTAATCTAGATGACACACCCACCAGTGCACCTCAGACTGAAACTGGAATGCCTCATATTCCCCCTAGTATGAGACGAGGCCCAACACAATGAAAATTAAAATCAGATGCATGGGCTTTTTTTGATAGGGACCAAGAGAATCAAGTAGTTAGATGTCAAATTTGTAAAAATATTTATAAATTTAAAATGGAAAAAGGTCAGGGTGAGACAGGAGGTTTATTGAGACATGTACAAAACTTTCACAAAGCTAGGTGGTATAAATACGAGGCTACAAAGTCTGGTGCGTCAATGCGCTCTCAGTTGAGACAAGGCTCACATATTGTCACAGACCAAATACATGATCAAATTAACCCGATGACGAAGGGAATTGTAGGCCCTAAATGCGATAAACATATAGATAGGGAAGCAATAGCAAAATTAGTTACGGTGGAGGGTTTGCCTTTTTCATTTCTTTCCTCTCCTGGTTTTATTCATTATATTTGACATATGTATAATCATGCTTTTAACGATTTTTCTAGATCAATTGTTAGGAGAGATATTTTTAAATTTGCACATGAATATCAATAGTATTTACGTTATTCATTATATCATTTTCCTGACAAAGTATCTATTACGTCTGATATAGGCCGTAATACTAACGACCATGATTATTTAACTGTAACATGTCATTGGATATATTATAAATGGTCTATGCAAAAACATACTTTAGCATATAGATATATTAATGATAGGCACACTGAAACTTTTATTACAGAAAATATTTATCAAGTTTGCGATTATTATGGAATAACTGATAAAATTATGACCATTACATTAGATAATGCTTCTTCTAATAATTATGCTATTAGACTTTTAAAAGATCTTTTAACTCCATCTTTTTCTAATCATTTTCATATAAAATGTGTGTGTCATATTTATAACTTGGTTGTAAAGCATGGTCTATCACTTTTTGAAGACATTCTTAATAAAATACAATTTGCTATAAACTTTATTTTTAGAAGTAATAGAATACAACGAAAAAAAGAATATAAAAAAACTTGTCACGATTGTGGACTACTTTATAGAAAAATTTCCGAAGAAGTAGCGACTAGGTGGAATTCTTTATACGAACAACTACTTGTTGCTTATGATTATAGAAGACCTATAACTTTATTTTTAACGCCCATAATCGAAATTCAACTGATATGGTTGTAAATTACGATTGCGAAAAAATTTCAGAACTTATTGTATTTTTAGATAAATTTTTTCAAGTAACAAAAGAATTTTCTGGTATATATTATCCTACTATTTCAACTATGTTATTTATATAGCTCTAATATTTTTATTACTTATTGAATATATGGTAAAACCATCTTATAAGGCACCTATTAAAAAGTGTTTTTAAATGTGTAATTTTTTTAATTGTAATTTTACTATGTTATTTGCAACTTTCAACACCACAAAGTTGCAATTTTGAAATTGTATTACAAAAAAATCATATTTCTATTAAATAATATAAGAGGCACAAAAATAGTCTTATGATATTTTTATTACATTATCTTGTTCAATTATTGAGGTGTTTATATATGTTATTTTTTAAAATTAAGTGCAAAAAAAAAAACTCGGAAACCCGATTCCGACCCGACCCGATAAGACCGGTCCCCTTTTCCGATGGGACCGGGAACGGGATGGGACATCGGCGGATCCCGCCTGTCCCGTCCCGCCTATCCCGCCGGAGGACCGGTCCCGCCTTACCCCCGTCCCATCGGGTCCCGTCCCGCCCCGTTGGCCACCACTAGTTTTTAATGGACTTGAAAAATGATTAATTAATACTATGGGTAAACCAGAAAAAAAGAAATTGTCTTATCTTGATATGCTAAAAGTTATTAGCATTTGCTTTTGTCCCACATTGGAAAAACACATTTGTATCTCATGTAATAGACCCTATTTAAAAGGCTTTACTTGTTTTTCTTTTACTTGCACTTTTAGCTCTTAAGAATAGTATTATTTTATTATCTTGTTATTGCTTTGTAAGAATTCATGTTATGAATAAAAGACTTTCATGAATTCTATCATGGTATCAAAGCCAAGAGCACAAGTTAATATTTTTAGTTCGATCGCGGATCCAACTTCGCGGTGAGTTAGTTGGAGGTTCGCATGCAGCACGCCCCTGGTATCAGTTAAATTTTTTTTTTGGTTTGTTTTGGAAGCTCGTGCTCGTTTTGGCTGCTCGTGCTCGTTCTGATCTTGGCTTCCACATCTGGGTTTCGTCTTTTTGGCTTCCACATCTGATTGGTGAGATCTGCCCTTTTTTTCTTTTTTGCTTGTTATTTGGGATTGCTGCTTGTTATTTGGAATTTTTCTGTTTAAAATTCATAATGGCTGGAGGTGATGATTCTTTGCAAACTATTGGTGTTCGGTTAGATGGAAAAAATTATTCTTATTGGAGCTATGTCATGGTAAATTTTCTGAAGGGAAAGGGGCTTTGGGATTATATGTCTGAAAAAACCAAATGCCCTAAATTTGGAGATGAAAATTTTGATGAATTATTTAGGACTTGGGAGACCAATAATTCAAAGATTATTACTTGGATTAATAACCCTGTTGAACAAAGAATTGGTGTTCAATTGGCTAAGTTCAAAACTGCTAAAGAGATTTGGGATTATTTGTCAAGATTGTTTGTGCAGAATAATTTCTTTGTTAAATATCGATTACAATATGAAATTCGTGCACTAGTACAAAATGACTTGGGCATTCAAGATTATTTACGTGCAATGACCACTTTGTGGGATCGATTAGCTATGGCGAATCTATTGAATTGCAAGCATGCGATGCTTATATTAAATCTGAGAGATGAAGATCGTCTTGTTCATTTATTGATGGGTCTTCGGTCAGAATTTGAGAATTGTCGCTCGTGCTTGTTGCATCGCAAACCCTTACCATCTGTTGAAGATGTGGTAAATGAACTTATGGTGAAGAAACATGTTTGAAGACTCTAAAAGGGGTACATAAGGCTTCTACTTTTGTCTTGGCGGCTCCTTAAATGCCTTGCCGGTCCTTGCAGCCCCTACACACCAGTATAGAACATCTATCATAGGTAATTGTAATTATTGCAAGAAACTGGAACACTGGAAGAATCAATGTCCTGAGCTACGAAAGACGTCAGGTTCTAAGCCTCCACATTCGGGACAAGGACAGAAGCCTTCTCAACAGAAGTCATATTTTGGGGGTCAATTCCAGAACTTGTATCCACCGACTCAAGCTGCCTTTGTGCCCTCTCTTGATCACCCAGCTTCAGAAGCCTCTGTGAGTCACAAGATCGACTCTGTGGTGACCAATTTCAGTTCCTCGCCTTCCAACGGTTTCAACGAGAATTCTCAGTCTTATGCTCTTTACTGTTCCTTAGGCTCATCACCATCTATTGGTTCAGGTATCATTTCGCCTTCTTGGATCTTGGACTCTGGAGCTGGAAATCATATGTCTCCTGATTCTTCCGTCTTTGTATCTATGTCTTCTGACTCCCCTTCCACTTCTGTTGTGACTGCTGATGGCACACATATGCCATTGACAGGCATTGGCACCATTCATACATCCACTATATCATTACCTGATGTTTATTGCATTCCAAAATTACATATAAATCTTGTTTCTGCTGGTCAAATATGTGACTCTGGATGTTTTATTGGACTCTTCCCTAATTCTTGTTATGTGCAGGATCTAAAATCCAAGAGAGTGATTGGGACAGGGCGTAGAAAGGGGAGAGGTCTATATGTTTTGGATGAGCTGCATCTTCCTACTCATGCAGCAACTATGCATGTTAATCTGTCTTCTTTTCATTTAACATATTCCTCTTCGAAGTTTTATTTGTGTCACTCTAGACTTGGTCATGTATCAGGTTCTCGCCTGCATTTTATGTGTAATACTGGTGTTCTTGGTGATTTACAATCCGATGATATTTCTGATTGTAGTGGATGTAAACTTGAAAAAATTTCTGCTTTGCCTTTTAATCTTAGTACTTCTACTTCTTCTGCACCATTTGATCTAGTTCATTCAGATGTTTGGGGGCCAGCACCTATCCCTACTAAGGGTGGCTCCAGATATTATTTTTATTTATTGATGATTATACTTGTCATTGTTGGGTTTATTTGTTGAAAAGACGCTCTGATTTTGTTCATACTTATGCTGAGTTTCAAGCCTATGTGAAAACTCAACATTCTGCCATTATTAAATGTTTTCGGGCTGATTTAGGAGGTGAATATATTAGTGGGGATCTTTCTGGTATTTTCAAAGCTGATGGTACAATACATCAGTCTTCTTGTACTGATACACCATAACAAAATGGGGTAGCCAAGAGAAAACATGGGCATATTGTTGAGACAGCTAGATCCATGCTTTTGTCCGCTATTGTACCTAGTGAATTTTGGGGAGAAGCTGTCCTTACTTCTGTTTATCTTATTAATAGGATCCCTACCTCTCATAATTCTGGGATTTCTCCGTATGCTAGACTATTTGGTCACACCCCACTATATTCCCATTTGAGAGTTTTTGGTTCTACATGTTTTGTTCTACGTCCACATGCAGAGCGTACTAAGTTATCTTCTCGTGTCGCCATTTGTGTTTTTCTTGGATATGGGATTGGGCAGAAAGGTTATCGTTGTCATGATCCAGTTTCTGGAAAATTGTATGTGTCTCGTAATGTTTCCTTTATTGAGCATGTTCCTTTCTTTTCCATCCCACCTACCTCACATGGCATGACAAAATCTGACCTTATTGATATTGATCCCTTTGATGCTGATTGTCCATCTGATTCTACATCTATATCATCTGTTCCTTCTCAGTCTTCTGGCAGGTCCCATGATATTGATCGCAGCCCCTCCTACGCCTATTTCGTAACGTCTTGTGGTTGCGGATCCAGATCCACCTCGCTATCCTAAACACACTCTGCGATCTACTCGGTATCCGATTTTGATTATTCTTGCTATGCTCCATCATTCGCTTCCTTTCTAGTTTCTATTAATTCTCTCTGTGAGCCTACATCCTACTCTCGAGGCGGCTCGTGATCCTCTTTGGCAAGAGGCTATGAATGAGGAAGCCATTTGCTTTGAACAAAAGCGGTACTTGGGATTTGGTTTCTCTACCGACCGGTAAGAAAACTATTGGTTCTCGATGGGTGTACAAGATTAAGACAAAGTCGATGGTTCTATTGAGCGATATAAAGCTCGTTTGGTTGCAAAGGGTTTTGCTCAAGAATATGGTATGGATTATGAAGAGACTTTTGCTGTTGCAAAGATGACATCTGTCAGGGTTCTTATTGCGATGGCCTCTGTTCGTCATTGGCATATTTCACAAATGGATGTTAAAAATGCTTTTTTAAATGGGGATCTTCAAGAAGAAGTCTACATGGTCCTTCCACCTGGTGTTTCACATAGTCCAGGACAAGTGTGCAGGCTTAAGAAAGCTCTGTATGGTCTCAAACAAGCTCCAAGAGCTTGGTTCGACAAGTTCTCCAACGTAGTATCATCTCTTGGGTTCATTTCCAGCTTTCCTGATTTGGCGTTATTTGTTAAATCATCCCCTGCAAGTTGTATTTTGCTTTTGTTGTATGTTGATGACATGATCATTACAGGTGATGATATTGATGGTATTGCAAACCTAAAATCTACTTTATCTACGCCGTTTTGAGATGAAAGATTTAGGTCATCTACGTTACTTTTTAGGCATTGAGGTAGCTTATTACGAGAAGGGATATCTTCTCTCTCGATCTAAGTACACTGCAGATATTCTTGGCGGGCGTCTCACGGATACTCATATAGTTGACTCTCTCTTGAGGTTAATGTTCGATATACACCTCTTGTGGGGATCCTCTTCCGATCCCACTTTATATCGTTCGGTTGTAGAGTCTGGTGTACCTCACCATTACTCGCCCGACATTGCATATCTTTGTTCACATTGTCGGTCGGTTTGTTTGCTCTCCTACATCCATACATTGGTGCGATTATGTGTATTCTTCGCTATCTTCGAGGAACGATTTATCAGAGTCTCTTGTTTCCATCGACCTCATCCTTAGAGCTTCGTGCATTTTCGGATGCAGATTGGGCTGGTGACCTAACTGATCGGAAATCAACTACTGGTTATTGTGTATTTTTAGGAGATTCACTCATCTCATGGAAAAGTAAGAAACAAGATGTGGTTTCTCGTTCTTCAACTGAGGCAGAGTATCGTCCTATGGCTTGTGTGACGTTTGGAGTTGTCGTTCGTGCTACTACGTGTGAGATTGTATGGTTACGTCGGTTATTGGTTGATATGGGTGTCTGTCTTTCTTCACCAACACCGATGTATTGTGATAATAAGAGTTCTATTCAGATTGCGCACAACACAGTCTTTCATGAACGTACCAAGCATATTGAGATTGATTGTCATATTATTCGATATCATCTTCAGCAACGCACTCTATCCTTGCCATTTGTCTCATCTTCGATGCAACTTGCAGATTTCATCACAAAGGCGCATACCTTAAAGCGTCACCGGTTCTTTCTTGGCAAACTCTCGATGCTTCTGTCTACACCATCGCGAGTTTGAGAGGAGATATTAGCATTTGCTTTTGTCCCACATTGGAAAAACACATTTGTATCTCATGTAATAGACCATATATAAAGGGCTTTACTTGCTTTTCTTTTACTTGCACTTTTAGCTCTCAAGAATAGTATTATTTTATTATCTTGTTATTGCTTTATAAGAATTCATGTTATGAATAAAAGACTTTCATGAATTCTATCAAGTGACAAGTTAAAGTGAAAATCTATTTTTAATATGGTGGAACGGAATAATCAGAAAGTAAAGTATAAATAGAAACTTCGATTAAGGGTAATTGAAATAGTCTAAATAAATAAAGACAAAAGAAAATTTAGAACCCTAAGTGAACGTCTCAAATAACAACGGTTACTAACCTAATCACCTCCAAAGAACGAACAAAGTAGAACCCTAGTAGATGTAAAGAAAAGAAAAGAAGATGAATGCAAATCAAGAGGTCTGAAATCTCTATCAAGAGTTTTAAAATACACTAGCTACTTAATTAATGAAATAAACCTAGGCTAGTATAAAGACCCAATATGGTTGGTAAGAAAAGTGTCAAACTTAATTCTCGAAAAAACTCGATATGGTTGTGCGTGCTTTGTGCACTGAAATGTAAAAGCACTCGATCTAGTGGTTCTGCCTCACGTGGGTTATTTTGCACACGGGATTGCGTAGTTTCTCAATGTTCTCCCAACCTTTTTTTGTTAGATATCCAATTTCCTACCTACGTCATACTATTTCTTGAGATAGTAATTCTGGTCTCTCAAAAATACCTTGATATAGTTCTCCCAACCTTGATCTTCAAAATACCCAAGCAATTAAAAGTGGCATTCTTTGCATGAATACTCAAAGTAAATCTCCAAACACCTTCTAGTCTATTCTTGAAGATCATGCAGCTCTCTAACGTGCATTCCTTGGACATTCTTTGTCTTAGACTGAGCCAATAGTCTATTCGACATCTTGAGATCCTCCGCAATATTCTCTACACTATCTGGACTATCCAGGATCATGTCAACTAGAATATGATGAAATCGGTAAAACTAAAATAAAATATTAGAGCATGATATAATCGTCAAAATTCATAGCACAAAACTTGTAACGTATTTGATTATTTTATTGCAAAAATTATTGTGATAATTTATCATGTAAAGAATGGATATTAGGCCTAACTTAACCCCAAAAGCTAACTTGTAAGGTGAGGATTGTCCAAGTCCATATAAGGAGTGCATGTTCTCATTCTATATCCGAAGTGAGACTCTATACCATGAAAGAAATAATTCATTGATTATTTTTATTAATAAATTAGTATATATACAATTTACAATTTCCACAATATATAAAATAATATTCATATTCTACTCTCAAAACCTTATTCTATTTGTACAATACTTAAACAATTATTGTAAGTATACAATGTTAATTAATTACAAATAATATAGTACAAAAATAGTCTCCAAACCGTGATATGCTTACCATGTATATCACGGACGTATATCACGTTATATTATTTATCAGTTATTATCTAATTTGAGGTGTAATGTTCATATTACTCCCTTCGTCCATATTACGTGATCACTTTCCTTTTTATATACTCTTTAAGAAATCATAAATAAAAAGAGTATTTTTACTACACTATCATTATCTCTCTTTAATTAATTGTGTTCTAATCAATATTAATTAATTTAATAAATAATTAATATTAAGAATAAAGTAGAAAAACTTAATTAATTCTCTCTTAATTTTAAAAAATAACCAAGTAAAACTGATATTTTTAATAATATGGCCAACTATTATACAACAGAGGGAGTAATTGTGATTTGTGAAAACGATGAGTACTTGTTGTCCTCTCTTTTTTGTTGACGCGTTTCTGACAATTAAAAAACCATTCAAGTTGATTTGTATGGACCCATATAATTTAATCCATCTGTAGGTATTAATTTCATACAGATCTTGAGTCTTACTCCGTCCGTTTCAAATTATATGCTACTTAACAATTATTAAATAGGAGAGGTATATGACATATTTTATCTTTATTTATATTTAAGTTATAATATCTTTATATTAAATATTTATTTTATTTATGTGTCATCTCTATTAATACTAAAATTTTACTAAAATTTTAATAAAGAAAAAATAATCAATTATGTCTTGAACTTTTAAAACGATAAATAATTTGAGACAACTATTTTTAATAACAACTAAAGATAATTTGAGACGGATGGAGTTAGGGTGGGCGTATATCGATTCGGTTCAGTTCGATTTTGTATCAAAAAAGTATGAACCGAATAAAAATCATTTTTTTTAAAATAAAAACCGAATCAAACTTTTAAAAAAATGATATATCGGATTTTTTCAATTCAAATATAAAGTCCAAATGTTTTATGTTTTTTTAAACATCAACAGCAAATGCGGCATCAAATTAGTAGCAACAACAACATCCAATTTTAACAGGACACATACATAGACTGATTTTTTAAACAACAACAACATCAAATTCTAGCAGCAACAACAACAGTTTCAGCAGGAATTTCAGTTGTTTCAGCAGCAGCAGCAACAACAACAACAGGAATTTCAGATGTTTCAGCAGCAGCAACAACAACAACAAATTCCAGCAGAAATTTCAAGATAGCGAAGAAAGAAGAAAGAAGAACATCAACAGAAATTCGAAGAGTGAAAGAAAGAAGAAGAACATCAGCGAAATTTAGCGATTTAGCCAAAAATTCCAGCAACATCAACATCAACATCAAATTCCAGCAACAACACAAAAATTTAAGCAGTTTCAGTTGCTCCAGCAACATCATAAGAAATTTCAGTAGTTTCAGCAGAAATTACAGCAATAACATCAAATTTCAGCATCAGCAACAACAATATCGTTTCTGCAGCCAAAAATAAACTTTCATCAGCAACCAAAAATAAACTAAGACTGCTTATGAGTCAAATATAGATAGATTCTAACAGCAAAAACTAATTTGAAGGATTGTAGATTTGAAAACTTTACCATTATGACGTCAATATCAATCAATTGTCAAGTCATCAACTGCTTGTGTTTGTTCTATTTCTTGTGATTGCGGTACTTTTTCAAAGTCTACATACAATTTGTCGAAGCGTCAATATAATAAACAAAATGTTAAGGTATAATCATTCTATTAAAAAGTAAAAATAATATATAAAAAATAGTATTGTTACCCAATTCAATATCTTCATAAAACTCAATTTCTTCTTCGGTTGGTTGCGCAATTTGTTCTCCTATAAGAGTTGAGCGATGCCAATTATGTGTGCAAATTAATGCTTCAATTGTCTTATGAGTTAATGTACTCCAAAAGGGGTTAAGAATGCGCCCCCGTGCTAAATGCCGATTCGGAAGCCATGATAGACACAGGAATTGCCAAAAATATCTTTGGCAATCTTTGACAAAGTCGGATACCTAGACGAATACATCTTCCACCAACTCAAAAGATCAAAATTTGGATCATTAGGACTTTCATTCCGCTCTAACAAATATTTCTCAACATCATTCTTCACCCCAAAATCATCATTTTCAGTTGCCTTCATCTTTTTAAACAGTTGAAAATGATCAATTGATTCATTTCTACTGCTGCCACTATCACAAACTTCACTTAACTGAGCAATTGAACTACTACCCACACCACTATTTAGGCTAACATCATTATAACTTTCAAATAACCGTAACAACAACTCTTTGATATCAGATTTAATTTCATCAACCTTCCTACTATCAAATATACTTTCAACATTAAGTATGTCGAATTTCATCTGGTTGACACATCCAAAATCATAAGTCTCTTATATGATATTTTCTCTCGCTCAACACATGTCTTGAATTTTTGCAACCTTGTCGGAGAAGATCTTACATACTTCACCGCATTACGAACAACATCTATTGAGTCCTTCGCTTCTACCAACCCATCCTGAACAATCAAGTTCACTATATGTGCAACACACCTCACATGCATATGATCATCATTTAAAACCATCGCCTTAGGACTCCAATTTGTCAGTTTCTTCTTCACATAAGCAATTGCAACTTGATTAGCATTTGCGTTGTCCACGGTAATTGTGAATAGCCTATCAATACCCCAATCCAATAAGTATTTCTCTAAAATCTTTTCAATATCATCTCTTTTATGATTAGAAATTGGTGTAAAAGCAAGTATTTTTTATGCAACACTCACTCACAGTCAATAAAATGCCCAGTTATTACCATGTAGCTATTCATTTGAATTGATGTCCACGTGTATGTTGTAACACAAATTCTCTGCGGGTTTGAGTTCATGATTCTTTTAATCAAAGCCTTCTCAGTCTGATGCAACTGAAGAATATCTCATGCAATCGTTCTTCGTGAATGCACTTCAAATCTGGGACAACAAACCCTCATATACTCCATAAAGTTCTGACTCTCCACAAATCTAAAAGCTAACTCATCTTTAATAATCAATTTCACAAATGCGACTCTACAAGCCTCTTGATTAAACCCCACAAATACAACTTTATCATTGTCCTTACCCTTGTCACGAGTTAATACTTTTTGTTTCTTATCCTCTTCAAGCTTTGATTTCTTGTACACTTTGCATCTAGCCAAGTGGTTTCTTAAATTAGTTGTCCCAACTAACGAGCTATCGCAAACATAATCTTTTCGGCAAAAATGACATTTGGCTTTTTGTCCTCCAGGTAACTTAGTAAAAAAATTCCAAACTTTTGATCTCAATTTTTCATCGTCGGTTCGTTTCACCACTTTTGTTCCATCATCCAAAATGTCTTCCATTCTACAATATTAGAGAGTTCATGAGTATTTTATCAAATACACCGTGAATACAAAACATCAAACAAATGTTTCGACAAACATAGTTCAAACAAAGCATGAAACATATGAGAATAATCAGAAAATTAACATAATATACAGCTTAATACACAGTCGAACATGACTTTAACAAATCAATGAGACAATGAATACAAACCACCTAATTCATAACTTCTCCATAATTGTTAACAAACTATTATTATTGATTCATTTTTAAGAAAAAATGACTTTAAATCCCACAACAGAAAGGTAAAGAACTAAAATTAGTATCATTATGAAACTATATATTGAATATACTTCCTTCTTTACAGAAATTACTTCAGTAACTTCATTTTATAATTCAGACAAATGCTTCGATAAACATGGTTCAAACTGAAACAAAGCATGAAACAGATGAGAATAATAAAAAAATTAACATAACACACAACCTAATACACAATCGAACATGACTTTAACAACATCAGTGAATACAAAACGCCTAATTCATAGCTTTTCCATAATATTTCGACAAACATGATTCAAACAAAACATGAAACAGATGAGAATAATCAGAAAATAAACATAACACGCAGCCTAAGAGGTTAATACACAATCGAACATGACTTTAACAACATCAGTGAATACAAAACGCCTAATTCATAGTTTCTCCATAATGTTTCGACAAACATGGTTCAAACATAGCATGAAACAGATGAGAAATCAGAACGAGAGAAAAAATGAGTAAAGGGATCGGATTACCTTTTGTGGTGGCATTGGCAGTAACGGGACGTCGGGTCCTCTGATGAAGCTTCGAGTTCGAGAGAAAGAAATCGAAATCGAGCAGAAGAGAAAAAAGGCAAAATTGTTGATTCTCTGATGAAACATGAAGATTTATGGGTTAGGGCTTGAAATCGATTTGATTAACTGTTGAAGCTTGAAGATTTATGGATTATGGATTGAAGAGAAATCGAAATCGAGTAGAAGATTTATGGGTTAATTGTTGAATGTTGATTCTCTGATAATCGATTCGGTTAGAAAAATCGAAATCGAATCGAGCAGAAGATTAACCGAAATCGACTCGGTTAGGAATTAGGGTTAACTGGTTAGGGATTTAATTTATATAGGGGTATGGTTAATTATAAGAATAATCCCGGTTTTTCGGTTTGGTGTATCAATAAATCACATGAACCGAACCGAATCAATTTAAAAAAATTGTACCGATTTTTGCTGAAATCGGTTTTATAACCATTTTTTAACCGAACCGAATCGACGGTTCGATTCAGTTTTTTCGGTTCTCCGAATTTTTACCCACCCCTAGATGGACTACTTCATTTTTTTATTGTTTTGTTTAACTGTTATTTTCTCTCTCTAATCTGCCATCCAACGTGTATTTGCGTTATTCTTTCTTATCGTTCTTTATTTCCACATTCTACTTTTCCTTCTGTCTTTTTGGATTGGATTGTATTTTACGGACTATAATTTCACCTTATATTACTTAGTTACTAAGATTAACGATTAATAGCTTCTCTTACCCTACTATTCAAAGACAACTCCCGCTCAAAAAAGTTAAATAAAAAAAAATTCTACATCTCTTCGTGAAAATGAAGATAATGGACGTAATGAGTTGTATCCTAAATTAGCAAAGTAATTAGGCAGGTGATTTAATTGCTTGAAGGAGGACAGTTATCTACTCTTCAATATAAACACTAGTTCGACCCAGCTGGTTGAGAGTAACGCTTCTCTATTTTTGGCTGCGTTTGCTCACGGGATTTGTCAGTAAGAAAACACAAAGTTGATCAGATTTCACGTCAACTGTATAGATAAATTTATCTTGAAAAAATTATTTCATTTTTTTCATTACATTTTATGAGTGCGAGAAGACAGAGGCGGATCTAGAATTTATGCAAGTTCAAATCAATCAAGAACTTTATCACGTTATAATTTGAAATTTTCACGGTTCATAAAAGCAAAAGGAAAAAAATGTATGCATATAATGTGTGTGTTGTGATCTCCTTGACATATGAATTGTCTATAGAGCAAAATATAAAAGGATTCAAAATTTTGACAAGGCTCCACATTTCGAGTCAATGCATAACAATGCTTAGTACTTAATTGAATTCGATCGATGGACCAAGACAAGCCATTTTTGGCCTCTGATCCCTAGTCCCACGTGCCTGGTAAACACTTATCTAGTTGTCTTACCTTTCTTGGGCTAAAGTCTGAATTTTTTTATGTTATCTTTGTCATGTTTATCCCAATCAACAACCTAAACATGTAGTAAACAATATTAAAGTAGATACTTAGGATGCCTTCTATTTAACTTCTTACTAATTTTTATGGAAATAATCTACTTTAGTGCTTTCCCCTAAGTTTTGTAGTGTTAGTAAGTTCAAATTTATCACGCGCTCTAATGACAGAGCACCAAGTCTCGTTATCATCAATTAACTAATTAAATACCTAATAGTTTGAAGTATGTTGATCAACATTTTTTCGTAATCCCGAATTTGGTTAATGGAAACAAGAGTTACTAGAAAAATAAATTCTACAAACATGCAAGAGTAACAGAATTAATACACTGCTAAGATAGAATTACAACTAGAAAATATCGACACTAATTGATAAAAGAGTACAACCATGACAAAGCATCAAATCCACTGGCCTAGACAAGACAAAAAATACCAGCTAACCAGTTAGGATTTTAACCTAAAAGACGAAACTAAAATCAAACAAGGACTTGCCCTGCAATTGCCAAAAACTCCATTGCAGTAGGCTGGCTGGCTCCCTTTTCCTAATGACCTAACATACACCATTAACAAATATAAACAAAGCAAAATTACAAAAAAAATACATAAACGACTCTTAAACCTGAACTTAATTACTACTATTTTTTTTTCTTTTATAGAGCTGCCCAATCAATTTCATGAGACGGATACTTCTGCAACAAAAAATCCTCGGACATGTTCCACGTTGACTCTTCCTCAGTAAACTCCGGAAAAGCCAAATCAGTTACGGGCGATAATCCACCCGACCCGGAACCCGACCTGTCACTCTCGGATCCACCTTCCATCACTTTACTCTCATCTTCCTCCATCTTCATTGTCACCTCCTCCGCCGACCCAACCCGATCCGACCCTTTGGTTTTCTTCTTCTTAGAGTCAATGCTCTTCCCTTGTGCCAAGTTAAGGCAAATGTCCTTTAACTTAGCATCAACTGAGGAATGCAATGGGTTATACTCTTCGAAATCGCCATTGTGGCGTAGATGTGGGAAGTTAAGCCTAGCAAAGTCGCCACGAAGCATATACGCTGCTTTGTCGTAAGCCAAAGCAGCTTCTTCAGCTGTGTCAAAGGTGCCAAGCCAAAGTCGGGTCCGGTTCTTAGGCAATCGGATCTCCGCAACCCACTTTCCCCAGTGGCGTTGTCTAACGCCTCTGTAGAGCTTAGTGGGCTTCGGAGGTGACCCGGTTTGCTTCATCTGAACCGGCCTCGGAGCCAAGAAAGCATTGTGGGGCTTATGGAGCATCATTTGTTGTTGTTGGGTTTGGAAGTCGATTTGGGCTTGGATCTGTTGGATTTGGGCTGGGGTTAATTGATTCAACCCGAGTGAACCCAAAAATGAACCAGGTTGATCCATCACATAACCCGAAAACCCGGTTGAAGTGGAGCAAGCATCAGAGGTTAAAGTAGGTTGAGGGGTAGTTTGGTAAAAAGAACAAGTGTAGGGGTAAGAAATGGTAGGTGTAGAAGTTGGAGAAAATGAAGGAAAAGATTGGAAATTACTAGAAGGGGAAATAGGAGTTGGATAATTACTAGAAGGGGAAATAGGAGTTGGATAATTACTAGAAGGGGAAATAGGAGTTGGATAATTACTAGAAGGGGAAATAGGAGTTGAATAATTACTAGAAGGGGAAGAAGAAGCACTTTTCATAAAAGGTTCAAGTGCTTCCATTAATTCACCACCAGAAGTACTAATAGGATCTGATGATAAATTAAGATCTACAGTTGTTGTAGTACTATTCCAAAAATCCATAGCTGCTGCCATACCTAAAAATACTCCCACAAAACTCAAAATAACGTCTAAAAAAAAACAACCTTTTTCTTATCAAATAAAAGAAAATAGGTTAGGATAACAAAAGAAGTCTTCAAATAACAACCCCTTTTTTCTCCTGTGATAAAAAAAAAATCAAACTTCGAAGGACAACTAATAAAGCCCTCTTAAGTTGATTTTGCAAAAAAAAAAATTAAAATTAAAATTAAAACTATACTTAAGTTAATTTACTAGATCTCGATTCTGAAAACACCTGGCTTTAAAGAAAACATTTTCCTCTAATTAAAAATTTGTATTTTCTCCATTTTTTGTTGAAAGCATAAAAAATACAAACTCAAAAGTATAGAAAAAGTTGTTGAAAATACACAGATGGTTAACAGAAAGGGATCAAAGAAGCGGGATGATACAGAAAGGGGGGAGAAAAAAAGATTTAAGAAAAACTAAAAATTGTTGATTTTTTTTTTTAAGTGTGTGGTGTGTGCAGGTGTGAGAAAAATATCGATGAATATATCTCTCACTCAGCCTCTCAGTCTTTTCTTTTTTGTTGTGTGCCTTTATCTTCTCAACTGCCCCCTTTTATACTACTTTCTCCCATTGTTTTACCTTCTTAACCCTCCTTATTAATTACACTTTTCTTATTCTCTAATACTACCACTTGTCTTCTAGTATTAAAAGAGTTTCTTTTACGTTACATTTTTTAGAAGCTGGAACCAGTTGGTGGTTGCCACGTACGCTTTTCCACCGGCAACTTGCGCGTCCTGTCAGTTGCATTTTAGTTTTTTTTATATTCATATTTCCGACTTACGAGTATTTCTGGAGATAGCAATCCCGGTCCCTCAGCACTACTACCAGTAAATTGTGGAATGTGTCTGAATGACCAGAGTTTAAAAATAGAGCAACTAATATCAGTTACAAATTACTGTCCCAGAAGAGAATAAATTGCTTACACCAGAGTTCGAACCAATGGTGTAAGCTTCAAATTGGATTTTAAGTTCTCCTGATTTGTTATTCCGCTAACCCGCGGACTTGCTCTCTCTTTCTTTCCATGTGTTTGTGCGTTACTCGAGCTTTTTTTTTTCTTTTTGTCAAAAACTCAAAAATAATGTTTCCAACAACTCTCTGTTCATTTTTTTTTATTGAAAATCTTCAAACTATTTTTATGCTTTTTTGCAAAAACCAGATCAAACAAAGACTAATAAAAAATGGAAAACCTGAGGGTGAAAACTCTCTAATTGCATCCTATTCCTATTAAGTGAGCGGCAGTTGCTAAATAAAAAAGTGGCGTCATTTTTATTGAAGTGTGTGACCATTTGATCTGATCTAAAAGTTTAAATTGTTAGATAAAACACACTTTTAATATTTAATTATATTCTTAACATGCCCCCTCACGTGTTGGCCTGGTTTTTTTCATGGTCCAAGCACGTTGAAATTCTTTTTTGAGAATGGGTGGCAGTGAGGTTCGATCCCAGGACATTTGGCCTGCTCTGATACCATATTGAAATGTGTGACCATCTGATCTAAAAGTTTAAACTGTTAGATAGAACACACACTTTTAATATTTGATTATATTCTCAACAATTCTCGCTAAAGAAAAAAGCAATTCTTCATCCAATATGGATCTTTATGGGTTACAAAATTTCAAACTAAATACCACCTAATTTTACATTTAAGGTCAGGTGGTCTCTCACATGATATCTTTGTACAATTTGTAAGAATTTAGTTAGTGCACGGTTAGTGTTTCAGTATGTAGATTTTTTACATCATTATAAATTTATAATGATTTAAAAAATAGAAAAATAACCGTTAGAATTATAAATGGCCAAGAGATCTTCATTCCTCTAAAAAAAAGATTTTATGGTATTTTTTATTTTGCATACTTAGTAATTTGACTTTTATTTTTATTTTTCACTTGGTATCCGATACCAGTATTGAAATCCGACTATAATCAAATTTGCATCGCGTAAGGTCAATTTATAGGAAGCCCTCCCTACCTCCATGCCAAAGCTCGGACCCGAAATCTTTGATTATGAGAGGAACAACCCTCTGCTGCACTACATGCTTTGGTGGTAATAATTTGACTTAAAATTCAATATTAACCTCATCTTTTCTTTCTATTTGTATTTTGTTGATTGTTCTGGTTTGATATTTATGAAAAAATATAATATTAGTACTAACTTTTTAATTCATGAACCTTTTAGATCTGCTACTACATTTCTGTGTTTCGAGCCCAATTAATGGATTTTGTTATTTACTTTTGTAAATATACTTTAGGCAGAATATCTAAAGATACCTCATTATTAGTTACACATCTAATCATATCAGTAGTCATAAATCATAATTACCCTTGGCCATTTGAAGCCTTTGTGCCAAGAATTACATTGTGAATCTTCCCTGATTCCAGTGAAAATTATGTGTAAACTTGTGAAGAAGTCACTTAGACATCAATATAAATGAAGTCGTGGGCTCGTGACCTCGAAGATATAAGTATATATTTATTTGTAAAAGTCAGAAACTTTTTTTTATGTTTTGTATTTTATAGACATGTACAATGTTTCAACTTGGAGGTCTGTAGCGTGAGTTCGAATTCTAATGGGAGCAAAACATTAGGGATAAGACCTTGTAGGTGATGTCAGTTGCTCTATTTTCAAACTCCGATCATTCATGCACTACTATCTCCAGAATAATCTGACGTAAGCCATGAATGTGAATATAAAAAAAATAAGTGGTATTCAAATCATTTTGTCATACTCTAACTGCACAGAATCATGGGGTAGTCATATGATAATGTTGTGAGGAGTAGTTGAGGGAGCTGTAAAAAATAGAAATTGTCCAACTATAACTTCATATATTCCTACTTTTTTATTATATTTATTGTCCTTCCTCTTCAGCTTTTGTTTTTAGCATTGACTTTATTTTTTAAGTGACATGATTAGGTTTAGTAAATTATGATGTCTTTGTTCATAGATAATGTTGAAATATAATCAAATATTAAAAATATATTATATTTAACCGTTTAAATTTTTAGATCAGATGATTACACACTTTAATATGATATTAGAGCAGGTTGGGATCGAACCTTACCGCCACCTATTATTAAAAATAATTTCTATGTGTTTGGACCATGAAAAAAAATCAGATCAGCACGTGAGAGAGCTTGTTGAGAATATAATCAAATATTAAAAGTGTGTTCTATCTAACAGCTTAAACTTTTAAATCAGATTGTCACATACTTCAATAGATAAAAATATGCAAATGAAGTTTGATGGAGCTAGGCTCTTAATGAAAGATCAACAACAATATGTGATTGTTTTTAATGAAATTATTAGAGATAATAATTCATATATAGTTAAATGTCTTAATTAACCATAATTTTAATGAGTTGGACATGATTGAGGTTGTTAATCAATATTTTTCCAGCGTTGTGGTAATGTGATGAAGGCATCACCTCTAGGAATGCTCTAGATGAATAATGACATTTCTGCTGCATTTTCCAATTTATGCATTTATTAATATTTTGTTTATACGAATTATGGTCATCATTTGTGCTTATCTTTTGTTGATTATTAAATAAACAATTCGCTTACTTTGAGATCATTTCATATTCATTTTGTTCTAAATGAAGTACATATATCCTTTTAATATTGGTTCAACTGGAGATGCGTTTTATTTAAAAAAAATTACTTCTTCTTGTAGTGCGAGACTTTCTACGTTACTCAAATTCAAATAGGACATCTAATAAAACCTCCATTTAAAATTTGCACGGTGTTAAGCACCTTATAGGACAGTGGCGTCCACATTTTCATTGTTCAAAACCAAAACAACTAAAAAATTATTCTCCTGAGATAAAAGGTTTATAAATCCAAGATTGAACGCATAATAATAATCACTAAATGTTGGATAAAACTTACTCCCAACATTCCATAATAAGTTCTGTAACTGCATTAATTAGTTTATTTATACTGAGTATTCACTTCTTCATTTGCTCCAAATTCATATTAATTCATGTGAAAATATATGGTAATGTCTTCAACTTTAGATCATGTTGACTTTGTATATATTCTTAGAAATTTTATCATTGTCGCTCACAAATTAGCTAAATTTACTATTTTTTTAATTTATGGAATCTCTTGAGAGTCAATATTTTCAAGTTATTGTAAATGACTATCAACTTTTTTGGACATATGATGTCCCTAATACAATAGTTAATCGTTTTGATTAGGGGAAAAATCGTTTGTCCAACAATTATGTTGAATGTTTGAGTTTATTTATAACATGAAACAATTCATAGCATGAATCTAGTTTATTGATATGCTCCAAAAAATCTCTACTTGAATTTATTTAGTTTTACTGATAATTAAGGAGAAGAATCGCTTGACTCATGAGCAAATATATAAATCTATTCTCTTTTTGGATTTCATATCCGCCTCTATTTTAAAGCATCTTCCGATTCCTGAGTGAAAAAAAATGCAACTCGTGAAGGATGAGTAATAGTATGTTTTCAATATTCTTTTATTAATTATATTAATTATATATCTTTTATTTTAGTTAAAATTATAATATTTTTGTAATTAGGTAAAATAAAATACTTTTCAATATTCTTTCACTAATTGTATATCTTCCATTTTATGTAGAATTATAATCTTTTTGTAATTAAGTTAATTAGTTACCTAGTTTGTATCAAATTAAATATTCTTCTAACCTTATATATATTGTAAATCATTCATCAATAAATATTAAGGAACGTATTCTTTTAATTAATTTTTAAAAAGTGGATTCTCCTGGGATCGGTAATAAATTACTCCCTCCTCGTAAATTATTTACCGTGGTTATTAAAAATAGTATTATCAAATTATTTGTCATTTTAGAAGTTCAAGACTTAATTTATTTTTTACATTTTATTCTTTGTCATTAATAAAAATGACACATAAAATAAAGTAATTTTTTTATTGGGGAGCGATTATACCTTAGACGTAAATAAGGATAAAGTAGATCAAATATCCCTCGTAATTAATATTTATTTGAGAGAGATTATAACTCTAGATATAAATAAGAGTAAAATAGATCAAAAATCCTTCCTAATTAATATATCTGAAAGGGTGTGTAAATAAAAAAAATGATAAATAATTTAAGACTGCGGTGGTAATTATATTTAATAAAATCAGTCTAATTATACCGGTTTAGAATAAGGATAAAGTAGCCCCCAGGGGCACATGCGAGTTGATAAGTGCCAAGGTGATTGGGGTACAACCACTCCTGTCAGCGGGTTCAATCTGTGGTGACGCTTTCTGAATTATTGCAAAGAGTTGTTCGTGTCCCGTTGGTCATCTCCCTTGCAAGGTTGCCACTCACGCATATCCCTCAATTTACATCACACCTGACCAAGAAACCTCTGATACAGATGGAGGGTTTCGACTTCGAAATTTTCCCCTTCACAAAGAATAAGGATAAAATAGTTGCGGCGGAGGTAGCGGCTTAGAGAAAGTGTGTGGTGCGTGCAAAGGAATATTCTCCCAAGTGAACAGAATTTCATTTATTTGTGGCGCCATTAACTGGATACGATCCTGGTACTCGTGCCCACCACATGGCTGACTCTTTGCTCCAATCACTCTCCTTCCAACTCTCTTTGAAACATTTAATTATGCTCCGTTTAAAATTTTACTACGTATAACATTTGAGCATATCATTAATGAAAAATAATAAAAATTTAATATTCCGATTAAAAATTCCCAAGTGAAAAAATTTACAAATATTTTTAAAATCTGGAAACTATAGAATGTGCGTTAAATAAATCTTTGGTTTTTTTTTCAAATTGTGGTTATTGTAAATATGAAATGCTATCAAAACATTTCAGAACATTTTAAAACAAAATGGAGTCACATAATAGTAAAATAAAATAATCAGCTAATATTTAGTCAAAGTAGTTAATATGTTGTCAAAAGAGCTTGTTTTGAACCAAAAACATGAAGGGGAAGTAAAATTTAGGAACTATTTGGACATAGATTTTATTTTTCCAATTTTTATTAATTTCTTGAACTGGTTAACTAGTTTTTCAAGCGTGAAATTATTTTCTGCCTCAAGAAACTTTAACTTTTATTCAAATGAAATTCATGTTCAAACAAAATTTCAATTTTCAAATACCATTTTTAAATTTCAACTTTAAAACTCTTCTTTCCAACTCACGTACAACAAAATGTATGTCCATTAGCCAACTTTGTACATAGTGAGCTGCAAAACTGAGTTATGAAGTTGAGTGTGGTTGAGTCAGTTGACCCAAATTTTGAATCAAAATGGATGAATTTATTCTTCAATTTTAGTAGAATCAAACTCGGGGCATGTCTTGTGGGTCTTCTACGTATTTTATAAGTACATTATTAATTGGTTAAACCAATTCCAATTTTTAATTCTGAGCCATCATACTTGTGCACGCAGCTTCTATTCCTATCTTTTCAGATAGAGAGACTTCTTCTTAGATAAGAAAAAAAAATACTCTTTCTATCTGTTCTTGTATTTTTTAAATAGAAAAGTCATATCGACTTGTCATAGGCAAGGCACAAATTACACGAAAAATACTAAAATGGACAAATAGTGAATTTACCTCAAAAAAGTTACCGCTAAATTTGTAAGTGGTGTTAAGAATATGTGAATCGATTCGTAAGTAAATATAGTAGGCAATTAACAATAATTAAGTGAATGAGAGTAAGTAAAAGAAGTAGCCTGAGTTGGTGTTATCTTGATTAGAACTTGGTTCGGTCCTTAGCAGAATTGCTTCGAGCCCGAGCCAATGTAGAGAGCTCGTAGAACTTGAGATTACAGAGAAATCTTGCAAGTAAGTGAAATGAGAATGTGATGTCCTTCCAACATGAAGGTTGTGCTACTTTTATAACTATGAATACAAGACATTTATGTCCGAGAATCATTCTCTAATTCAATGCAATTAAATGACAATAACTGTCACATAATGACTAAAGAGTAACGGCTGACACCAAATTCAGAGCGGATGTGCATTAAATTCCTTCGGTCGCCTACCCGACGTCACTTGGTTCGGCCCTTGCCCAATCCTATTCTTCAAACCGGACTCAACCCGAAGTATCTCACAACATGTGCACAGCCTGAAGATTTACTGAGAAAAGTAGGTTCACTGGTTGAAGTTGGGGGTGGGTTGAGTATCATCGTCGTGGGGGTGGAAGAACAGCCTGAAGAGTTTTGGTTAGGGGATGTCATGGTTGTGATGAGTGGGATGTTTGTGCAAAGATGTTGTTGAAAACTAGTGAGAAGGGAGAGCTTCTCTTATTATACAATCAGAGATATACCATTTTTTACTTCGATATTATTTATTAATATGTGACACTTTTTTCATATTAACCTACGACGGTCCAAATTAGATTGTCATTCTTAAAACATTTTGCTTCAATTTTGAAAGAACTTTTTCTCTGAAATAAGATTTAGCCGTTTCAATATATAACTTTTTAATTTAAGAACTGCTTGGTTATACATTGCAGTCAATCTTTCGCTCAAACTTGAATTTGAGTTAACTTGAAATTGAGATTTTCAAGTTTGAAAACTCTTTTTAACTACTTTTTCAAGCATTTCAATATTTTCGCAAGTGACATGCAATGGCAAAACACAACTTCAATTATCGAATTCTCTTTTTAACTTAACTTCAAATGCTATTTTTTTTTTTCAAAGGCCACCAAATTCATGTTCAACACTTAATAATCTTCAATCTTTGAAAAAAAATTCCAAATTCTTCTTCAGTCTAAATTAAATGCTACAAAATTACATCAAAGAAAAGAATCATTTATTGAAAATATCCAGCATTGAAAATCTCTTTTTGTGTTGACTAGAAGAGCCGTAGACAAAATGAACAAGTCACGATTAACACATATGTACGAATTGAGCAGTAGGATCCCACACCATAACAATGGAGTACCAAAATAAAATACATATTCAATTAAGCCACTAATGATTTATTAAATCTGCAGCAACTCAAAATTAAAGTATGATCTGATACTCTTTTTTTGGGGGGCCAAATTAATTTGTGCGCGTTCAAAATTTGGAAATAGCTAACCATTTTTCTTGACAACTCGAGCAAACTAAAGGGCCCAGAAAACTTTGAGGAAAGCTAGGCAATTGGTATAGTCATTTCAAAAAATAAAAATGGAGTGACTCTCCTGTCATTGTATTCAAAGATACAATAATAACTTTTGTATGCAAGAAAAAGATCTCAAAATTAGACACACACACATGTCCTTTACACGACAAAACACGTGAAGAACGTAATCCTACTTGTTTTCTTCTTTCAATTTTGCTGGATATTTCTGGAATCCGAGATAATCTTCTAGTTGCTCTTGCAACTTCTGTTTAACTAATAATAGATAAAGAAAATTGTCGATATAAAATAGTGTTAAAGCTAGTTAATGAATAAAACTAGCCAAGTTGGTGTGAATGAGAAATGAAAGGCAACCTTTCCGAACAGTCACCAACCTATTCCGAAGAGGCACCTTCAAGGCTATATAAACTAAGGCAATGCCTCATTTTAAAGATACCAAAACCAAAAATTTCTGCATCTGAAATTCTGCATTCTTTTTCACAAATAAAACTATCGAGTCTTCGTGTTTCCGTTGCCAACTTTGAGTTTGTCGAAGTCGGCGTTTGACGTTTGTCGCTACTCTGCGGCGGTATGCTCCGCTTTATCTGGGAGGAAGTAATCCATAACCTCGGGTACAAGTGAGGGGATTAAATTCCTTAAGGACACACAGTGAATTTGCGTGTCTCGGATATTTTCTTATACGTATTATTTTTCCAGGTTTCTGTTTTTCTCGGTTTTGTCTTTTCCGTTTGGTTTACATTTTCCCGATTTTGAACACAGGCACAACAAGCAGCTTAAGGAATTTAATCATTATTTACGTGTTCATTTGTTCTTGTTTAACAATTACTGAGCGTTGTCGGAAAAAAAAAAAAGTGTATGTTGTTTGGAGACTAAAATCTTGATTTTCTACTCAGGTTGAGATTAAAGTTTTCATAACTTTCTACTCCTTTGGGTACTTGATTTGAAGATATAAAAACTTCATCAAGTATCAACATACAATTCTTGGAAAAAAAAAAAGGTGTATGTTTGTTGTTTCGATGTAACGAACTTGTATGTTGTTTGGAGACTAAAATCTTGAATTTTCTCAGGTTGAGATTAAAGTTTCCATAACTTTCTCTCCGTTGGGTACTTGATTTGAAGATATAAAAACTTCATCAAGTATACAACATACAATTCTTTGGAAAAAAAGGTGTTTGTTGTTTCTGTAACGAACTAATATGTTGTTTGGAGACTAAAATCTTGAATTTTTACTCGATTGAGATTAAAGTTTTTATAATTTTCTACTCATTTGGGTACTTGATTTGAAGATATAAAAACTTCATCAAGTATACAACATACAATTCTATCATTTCATTTCAAGGATTTTAAATCTGTTTGTGTAACCTTGATTCGGTTTGAAGAAATAAAATCTTCACCATTGTGTATTACATCTATTTCTTTGTCCAAAGCGATTCGGTTTGAAGTCTTCACCGTTTATTAAACTTTTTCTGTTGCTTCATGCAGCGAAATGGGAGACATGACTCCAAATTTGAATGCTATCTGCTCTTGCCACACTAGCCCCGTGGATTTGGTTCTACGAGCAATCTTTGCGTCCTCCCGATCGTCTTGCACGACCATGCTCGCAGAAGCCTGGAAAATTCACCGGAATTGATTTCAAGCGATGGCAACAAAAGATGTTCTTCTATTTAACTACTTTAAACCTCCAAAGTTTATTAAGGAGGTCGTTCGGAATTTCTTGAATCAACACACGAGAATGAACGTTTGTTGTATGCTGAGGCATGGAAGCACTCAGATTTTTGTGCAAGAATTATATTCTTAGCGAATTTGGAGGATGATCTTTACAACGTCTATAGTAATGTGGAAACATCAAAAGATACATGGGATGCGTTGGAAAAGAAATATAAAGCAGAAGATCTTTGGATTAAAGAAATTTATCATTTGCCCAGTTTACGGACTACAAAATGGTAGATGGCAAAGTACATTTGTTACTCAAGTTCAAGAGTTGCGGGTTATCATCCACGATCTACTCATTTGAAGGTTTGGTGATTAGTGGGGCATTTCAGTTCTTGGCGATAATAGAAAGCGCCTCCTTCATGGAAGGACTTCAAAAATTACTTGAAACACAAGCGAAAGGAGATGACCTTTGGAGGATCTCATCGTCCGTTTGAGAATCGAGGAAGATAACAAGCGCGGAGAAGAAGGCAAATGTGAGATCAACCATAGGGAGCACATATTGTTGAAACCGGCCCAACTAATCTGAAAAAGAGGAAAAATGCATCGGGACCAAGAGCTATCCCAACAAGAAGAAATTCAAGGGAAAGCGCCTGATTGTGGAAAAATCGGACACAAAGTTGCGGATCATGCCGTGCTCGAAAAAGGTAAAGAAGAAGGTCAGGCCAATATGGTTGAAACAAACGAGGAAGTTGATGACTTGTGCGCTATGTTGTCGAGTGCAACTTAGTGGGAAATCCGAAAGAGTGGTGGATTGACTCGCCACTCGCCACATTTGTCTTTGTTAGAGAAGCCTTTGCCTTATATGCTCACGTGAGATACAATGATACCATATATATGGGAAGTGCAACGGCCAAAATTGAAGGTTATGGAAAGATACTGCTGAAGATGACATCCGCAAGGTGGTGACTCTTAACAACGTCTGTCATGTTCTGAAATTAGGAAAAATCTAGTATCTCTGGGACTTCTAGTAAGAAACGGTTTTAAGTGTGTTTTTGTTTACGACAAAGGTTGTAATAAGTAAGAACGAGATGTACATAGAAAAAGGTTACCTCACGAGGGCCTTTTCAAAGCTGAATGTAATGGTGGATTTGCCAATAATAATAAAGTTTACGAATTATGCATTCTTTTTCACAAATAAAACTATCGAGTCTTCTTGTGTTTAGTTGCCAACTTTGAGTTTGTCGAAGTCGGCTACGTTTGACGTCACCGCTACTCACTGCGACAGGTATATCCGTTTTATCCTGGGAGAAGTAATCCATAACCTCCGGTGCAGGTGATGGGGATTAAATTCATGGGACACACAGTGAATTCTGTGGTCTCGGATATTTTCTTACTTCTGTATTATTTTTCCAGTTTCTGTTTTTTCTGGTTTTTGTCTTTCCGTTTGGTTTCTGTTTTTCCTGATTTTGAACACAGGCACAACAACAAATAGTAGTAATTACTGATAATTAAACTCATCAAACTCGTGGTTCATCACTTTACAACCATTAATATATATAACTTGAGTCGACTAAGCAAGGGGTATTTTGTATTATAAGATACACACTTGTCCCTCATTGTTTAAAGAAAAAATTACTTGGCATGACTAATTATTAGTATCTACTTATATTTAGTAACTATAGTGTTGGGATACAATTATTGTAGGGAACGGGAAGTAAGTAACTATTACAATAATAGAAAAGATAAACTAACTATTACAATAAACTGGAAATCAAGAACTTCACCGATTGCTTGTGTGATTCGCTGAGTCGAGTGATGACACTCTTTCTTTAAGACAAGATTGCCCCGTATATCTCCTTTTACGGTGTTGAGCAATAGTCTCCCAAGATACAACAACAACTTTAACAAGTGAGCAAAAGAAACTCAAGTGTTACTCTTGAAAAACTTTGAGTATAGTGACTTTGCTAGAGAGGAAGAATATGAAATCAGAAAATCTGAAGTATTTTCTAAGTGTTGAGTGTAGTGTGTTTCAATTGAGCCAAAGGCCTCAATTTATAGTGTAAGGAGAAGACCCCTCAACTAGCCAACTAATGGCCTTCAATAGCCATGTAATTGCACTTGATTGAGGGGTTACATTCAGCCAAATAATGGCTGAATTCATGTGGCAAGTAATGGAGAATCAATGCTTCAAAACCAGTCCAAACGTCAGATTTTTCTAACTTTCCGTCGCAGCATTCTGCCTCTGAAGCGCCGCGGCTCCAGTGACTGCCCAGCCATTTAGCGTCGCGGCGCTCCGACGGTGTGGCGCCGCGACCCTTCACGGCTCCGCGACGATTTCCGACTCGTTTCATCTTATACTTCTTCCTAGAGAGGAAGCTTGGGGAAGAAGCTAAGAGAGTGGAGAGAAATGTGGGAATTTTTCTATCGTTCAACTCAACTCCGTATTACACAAATATACAAAGTATATATATACCTAAGCTAACTAACAAACTTGTCTAAATATCTTAGCTATACATTTACCAAACTACCCTCTAACTGCATAACTAACTTACTAACACAACTTGTATTCAACACCTCTACTCAAGCTAATACTTGAAATATATCCTCCACACCAAGCTGAGTTAATAAGAAGTCATGTTGAGCCTTTCCCAAATTTTTGGTTAACAGATTTGCTAACTGATCTTCAGTAAGAACATGATCAGTTCTGATAAGCCCTTGGATGATCCTTTCTCTAACAAAATGACACTCTATGTCAATGTGCTTTGTTCTCTCATGAAATATTGAATTAACAGCTATTTGGATTGCTGCTCTATACTATGTAACTGTACTGGTAGCTGAATCTCCACAACAAGCTCTTTGAAAAAACTTGTTAGCCAAGTAATCTCTACAGTAACAGAAGCAATACTTTTAATTCATCATATGCAGAGCTTATTGAGATAATTTCTATTTCTTTAACTTTCAAGAGATTAGTGCACCTCCAAACTTCACTAAGTAGTGTTGGGATTAAATGATAGATTGAATGGGAAATAGAGGGAGTTCCCTCTTGCTCTATAAAATAATCATTTGTCCCACATCGGTAGTGGAAAGAAAAGTGGGAGTTGTCCCACATCGGTAGTGGAAAGAAAAGTGGGAGTTGTCCCACATCGGTAGTGGAAAGAAAAGTTCTTCTACTTATAAGTAGAATTACTCCTTCTTGTCAGTAAAAGGGTTGAGGGGGCAAGGACCCCTCGCGCCGTCGTCGTCGCTCGCTCGGCTCGGCTTCGGCTTCGGTCAAATGATCAAATTTAATTTTTAATTATTTAATTAATTATTATTTAATTAAATTAATTAACTTATCCAATCCTACCTGTTAGTGACCCTGACCCGCGACCCGGCCAGATCCGCTTCTGACCCGCGACCCGGTTTCTTTTCCACATTTAAATTTCCCACCAGTTTTAGTGATTGTTCAGAAGGGTTGCAAACCTTCAGAAACAGTACTTCCATGGCTATAAATTCATTTGATTCTTCAGAATTTTACTTACTAATTTTCTGAACTACAAAATCTTCTTCTTCTTCTGCACGAATCAATTTTGTGTGATATATTACTGTTGAGTGGTTCGCCGCTACCAGAGTTTGGAGTACTACTATTCTGGTAAGATAATCGTTCTATCCTGGGAGGGGATATTCCATCAACCTCGAGTACTGTGTGGGGAATAATTTCCTTAAGGACACACTTTGAACTAAGTGGGCTCGATTATATTCTGAAACATTATTCTTATTTTTCAACACTGATTTTGTTTACTTTCAGTGTTTATTATTTACTAGTTTTTTTTTGGAATACAGATTAATAACAATCTTAAGGGAATTATAATTTTAGATTAATCTGTATTTTGTTTTGGAGACTAAAACCCGTGTGGTTTTCTACTCCGTGTGAAATTTCATATTCTGACTTGAAGACATACAAACTTCGTTCGAATATTAAAGTTCATACTTGTACAACGATTTGAAGAACATAAAAACTTCATCGTTGTTGTATTCTGGTTTGGAGATTAAAACTTGTGCAGTTTTCTACTCCATATGAATATTAGTATTCTGACTCGAAGATATAAAAACTTCGTTGGAATACTAAAGTTTCATAATTATACTGCAATTTGAAGAAATAAAATCTTCATCGTTTAAGTCTGTAATTGAATTGCTATTCTGGTTTTATTAACTAAAACAGTTTGTCGATTTGACAAAGGACAAACGAATAATGGCAATTGAGACTGGAACTACCTCTGCAATTCTTGCACCAGCGGTTACTCGTCACGACCCGCATTTGTACCACCGAGAAACCTGCGAAGTTCACCGGTGCAAACTTTAAAGGATGGCAAAGAAAGAATGTTCTTTGGCTTACCACCCTTGGTATGCAAAAGTTCACCAATGAGGACCCTCCGTGCTGCGCCGACATGCCCGACAACCAAAAGTTCATGGTTACCGAGGCTTGAAACAGTCGACTTTTTGTGCAAAGGCTACATTTTGAGTGCCTTAGAAGATGACTTGTACAACGTCTACAAGGCGTAGAGACTTCCAAAGAACTATGGAGTGCACTTGAAAAGAAGTACAAAGCGAAGATGCTTGCTTGAAGAAGTTTGTGGTTGCCAAATTCCTAGACTACAAAATGGTGGATGGAAAAACCGTTGGAACCCAAGTTCAAGAGCTTCAACTTATCTTCCATGACCTTATTCTTTGAAGGTATGGTAGTAAATGAAGCGTTCCAAGTGGCTGCAATGATTGAGAAGTTGCCGCCTCATGGAAAGATTTTAAGAATTATCTTAAGCACAAAAGAAAGGAAATGAAGTTGGAAGATCTTGTGATTCGCCTCAAGATCGAGGAAGATAACAAAACCGCCGAGAAGAGGTACCGTAAGACTTCACCAATTGAAGGGGCAAACATCGTTGAAGATCTTTGCTCACGAAAAAGAACAAGAAAAGGAAGAGGCCTTCTGGAAAGGAGAAGGATTCCAATAAGAAAAAGTTCAAGGGCAACCGCTTTAATTGTGGGAAAGTCGGCCACAAAGCCCCAGATTGTCGTCTCCCGAAAAAGAACAAGGGAAAAGGACAAGCCAATATGGTGGAAAAGAATGATGATATGGATGATCTGTGTGCAATGCTATCGGAGTGCAATTTGGTTGGAAACCCAAAGGAGTGGTGACTTGATTCTGGTGCCACTCGACATGTTTGCGCTACAAAAGAAGCATTTGCAACCTATGCTCCCGCTGGACCCGAAGAGGTACTGTTTATGGGAAATACTGCAACAGCCAAGGTTGAAGGATATGGGAAGATACTTCTGAAGATGACTTTCGGCAAGGTCCTGACTCTCAACAATGTTATGCACGTTCCAACAATTCGGAAGAATTTAGTTTCAGCCGGACTACTCGTCAAAAACGGGTTTAAATGTGTGTTGGTTAGTGAGAAAATTATAATAAGTAAGAATGATTTGTTCATAGGAAAGGGCTACCTCACCGAGGGCCTTTTCAAACTCAATGTAATGGGTGTTGATGATTAATAAGAATTCAGTTTCGTCTTACTTATTGGAGTCAAATAATTTATGGCATGTTCGTTTAGGACATGTCAACTACAAAACCTTGCGGAAATTGATTAATTTAGAAGTATTGCCTAAATTCGAGTGTAATAAATCTAAATGTGAAATCTGTGTCGAATCTAAGTTTGTTAAACATCCATATAAGTCTATTGATAGGAATTCAAATCCTTTAGACTTAATTCACACAGATATATGTGATATGAAGTCAATACCATCTCGCGGTGAGAAAAAGTATTTTATAACTTTTATTGATGATTGCACTCGATATTGTTATGTGTATTTGCTTAATAGTAAGGATGAAGCAATTGATGCATTTAAGCAATACAAAAATGAAGTGGAAAATCAATTGAATAAAAAGATAAAAATGATTAGAAGTGATAGGGGAGGAGAGTACGAATCTCCTTTTGCAGAGATATGTTTAGAATATGGAATTATTCATCAAACTACTGCCCCTTACACACCACAATCAAATGGAATTGCGGAAAGGAAAAACCGAACATTAAAGGAAATGATGAATGCCTTACTAATAAGTTTCGGTTTATCGCAAAGCTTGTGGGAGGAAGCTATCCTTACAGCTAACTGAATACTCAACAGGGTGCCCCACAGCAAAACACAATCTATTCCATATGAACTATGGAAAGGAAGAAAACCCAACTTGAAATATTTCAAAGTGTGGGGTGTTTAGCAAAGGTCCAAGTTCCTTTGCCCAAAAGGGTAAAAATCGGACCAAAAACCGTGGATTGTGTTTTTATTGGTTATGCTACAAACAACAAAGCTTGTCGATTTTTGGTTCACAAATCGGACAATCCCGAAATTCATGTAAATACGGTAATTGAATCGGATAATGCTGAATTCTTTGAAAATATTTATCCGTATAAAACTGAACGTGAGTCGTCAAGTGAAAGATCTAAACGACCGCGGGAAGAACCAAAGGAAAATACACCAAGTAAAGCGGATGCAAGGCGTAGCAAACGTCAAAGGACATCTACTTCCTTTGGACCAGATTTTGTGACATTCTTGCTTGAAAATGAGCCTCAAATATTTAAAGCAGCGGTGTCTTCTTCTGATTCAGCATTTTGGAAAGAGGCAGTCAATAGTGAGATTGAATCAATTTTGAACAACCATACATGAGAATTGGTTGATCTTCCTCTTGGAAATAAACTTTTAGGATCAAAATGGATTTTTAAAAGGAAAATGAAAGTTGATGGCACTATTGACAAATATAAGGCAAGACTTGTGGTCAAAGGTTATAGACAAAAAGAAGGCCTTGATTACTTTGACACATACTCGCCGGTAACAAGAATAACATCTATTCGGGTGTTAGTAGCACTGTCGGCCGTATATGGTCTTGAAATCCATCAAATGGATGTCAAGACAACTTTCTTAAATGGAGAATTGGAGGAAGAAATTTACATGGAACAACCTGAGGGCTTTGTGGTTCCTGGTAAAGAAAGGAAAGTGTGCAAACTTGTTAAGTCACTTTATGGACTTAAACAAGCACCCAAACAATGGCATGCGAAATTTGACCAAACAATGTTGGCAAATGAATTTAAGATTAATGAGTGTGACAAATGTGTTTACATTAAAAATACTCCAAATCATGAAGTCATTGTTTGTTTATATGTTGATGACATGTTGATAATGAGTAGAGATATTACCAATATAAATGCTACAAAGCGTATGCTGGCTAGCAAATTTGATATGAAAGACTTAGGGAGTTGTTGATTTGATCTTAGCATCAGAATTCATAAAACTCCACAAGGTCTAGCATTATCGCAGTCTCATTATATTGAAAGAGTACTTGACAAGTTTAAGTATTTAAATTTCAATGTTGTAAAAACTCCAATTAATGTAAGTTTTGCACTTCAAAAGAATAAAGGTGAAAGTGACTCACAATTGGACTATGCACGAGTTTTGGGAAGTTTGATGTATATTATGAATTGTACACGACCAGATATAGCATGTGCTATAAGCAAGCTGAGTCGATTCACGAGTAATCCTAATCAAACTCATTGGATGGCAATGAAACGAGTCTTGGGGTATTTAAAACACACCCAAGACTATGCTTTGCATTATAACAAATATCCCGCCGTGATCGAAGGATATAGTGATGCAAATTGGATCACCGGGTCATTTGAAGTTAAATCCACGAGTGGTTATGTTTTCACAATTGGGGGTGGATCAGTGTCTTGGAAATCATCAAAACAGACATGCATCGCCCGCTCTACAATGGAATCTGAATTTATAGCTTTAGACAAGGCCGGTGAAGAAGCTGAATGGCTCCGGCATTTCTTAGAAGATATTCCATTCTGGCCCAAACCTTTGGCTCCTATATGTATACATTGTGACAGTCAGCAAAGAATAGGTAGAGGCGGGAGCGTAATGTATAACGGAAAATCTCGTCACATACGACGAAGACACAATACCGTTAGACAACTCCTCTCTAGTGGCGTTATCACGATTGACTATGTAAAGTCAAGAGATAACGTGGCGGATCCGCTTACAAAAGACTTATCTAGAGAGGGAGTTAGTAGATCATCAATGGGAATGGGGTTAAGGCCGAGGACAAGTCATCATGGCGGTAACTCTACCTAGCGGACGCGAGAGCCCAAGAGCTAGGTTCAAGGAGATCAAACAAAGTTGTGGTCGACGGTTCAACATTGTCAAATAACTCAACCCATTTTCGGATGAAGACAATGTTCAGAATAAGGATAAAACCTTATGGCTTGTTAATGAGTTAATAAAGCATTAAGGTTCTTTAATGATTATCTAAATCGCAATGTATGACCAGATAATGTGGATATAGGACCACATGTTTAGAAATCACCTATGTGAGTGTTAAGTGTAAGCCGCTTTAAAGGTGAATGACAAGAATGCCCATTCTCTACACACTCATGAAACCAGGAGGTGTTCATGGTCAAAGCGAACACAACCGTGAGAACCATAAACGGTTGAGGGTTGATTGTGTGACTTATGTTGTCTAGGTATACAACAAAGTTCGACGGTTCAAAGATATCAAATCTACCGATTGATCGAGTATATCCGATATAAGTTCACTACGGAAAGTTCAAAGGGAAACCTACTTATCCAGATGCAGTCAATTCTCGCTTGTATATCACACTTGTCAGCGCATTCCTTTATCTTATAGCCATTCCTCATTCATGTGGGGGATTATTGGGATTAAATGATAGATTGAATGGGAAATGGAGGGAGTTCTCTATTGCTCTATAAAATAATCATTTGTCCCACATCGGTAGTGGAAAGAAAAGTGGGAGTTGTCCCACATCGGTAGTGGAAAGAAAAGTGGGAGTTGTCCCACATCGGTAGTGGAAAGAAAAGTGGGAGTTGTCCCACATCGGTAGTGGAAAGAAAAGTTCTTCTACTTATAAGTAGAATTACTCCTTCTTGTCAGTAAAAGGGTTGAGGGGGCAAGGACCCCTCGCGCCGTCGTCGTCGCTCGCTCGGCTCGGCTCGGCTTTGGCTTCGGCTCGGCTTGGCTTCGGCTTCGGATTTGGATTTGGATTTGGATTTGGTCAAATGATCTGATTGATTGATAATCTTTTTGGACCAAATTTTCTTTAATTTTTAATTATTTAATTAATTATTATTTAATTAAATTAATTAACTTATCCAATCCTACCCGTTAGTGACCCTGACCCGCGACCCGGCCAGATCCGCTTCTGACCCGCGACCCGGTTTCTTTTCCACATTTAAATTTCTCACTAGTTTTAGTGATTGTTCAGAAGGGTTGCAAACCTTCAGAAACAGTACTTCCATGGCTATAAATTCATTTGATTCTTCAGAATTTTACTTACTAATTTTCTGAACTACAAAATCTTCTTCTTCTTCTGCACGAATCAATTCTGTGTGATATATTACTGTTGAGTGGTTCGCCGCTACCAGAGTTTGGAGTACTACTATTCTGGTAAGATAATCATTCTATCCTGGGAGGGGATATTCCATCAACCTCGAGTACTGTGAGGGGAATAATTTCCTTAAGGACACACTTTGAACTAAGTGGGCTCGATTATATTCTGAAACATTATTCTTATTTTTCAACACTGATTTTGTTTACTTTCAGTGTTTATTGTTTACTGGTTTTTTTTTTGGAATACAGATTAATAACAAGTAGCCTGTCACTGATTCCTGGTTTGCAAGCATGCACCCCAGTCTGAATCATAAAATGCAACTAAGTTGTTTGCAAGTTCTGCAGGCATGTACAACCCCAAACCAGGTGAATCTTTGACATACTTGACCACCCTAAATGTTGTTTTCATATGAGAAACCTTTGGCTTGTGCAAGAACTGACTTAAGACTTGAACAATAAATGTCAAATCTGGTCATTGTTAAGTATAAAAGTCTTCCCACCAATCTCTGATAAAGACCTAGATCTTTAAGCAAACTATGACTCACCTTACTTTTGCCAATGCTTTCTTTACTATTGATACTTTGATCATATTCAGTAGATGTCAACTTCTGATTGAGCTTTAAAGTTATGCCTGCTGGTTTAGTGCCTCCTAGGCCAGCCTCTGCAATGAGCTCTAATGCATACTTACTCTGTGCCATCACTACACCTTTATCAGATCTTGAAACCTCAGTCCCAAAGAAGAACTTTAGCTCACCAAGATCCTTCATCTTAAACTTAGTTTGATTTTGTCTGCATAACCAACACATGATTACTGCATGTGAAGTCATCTACATATACAAACACCACTAGTATATCACCACAAGATTTCCTAGTGAACAAAAAGTAGTCAAAGTGACTTTGTTGAAACTCAATTTCCACTGGTGCTTCAGTTAGCTTCTTATTTATTGTCTAGGGGCCCGTTTCAACCTATAGAGAGACTTGTGTAGTTTGCAGACCTTCATAGATTCTCCTTGTCTAGCAAACCCTTTAGGAATATGCATATACACATCCTCAACCAGATCCCCATTGAGGAAAGAATTGTATACATCCATCTGGTAAATCACCCACCGCTTAGACATAGCCAAAGCAATCACATATCTTACTGTCACCAGTTTTGCAACTAGTGAGAAAGTATATGTGTAATTCAATACATCTCTTTGACTGAAGTCTTTGGCTACAAGTCTAGCCTTGTACCTTTCCACCTCCCCTAATGCCTTGTACTTAAACTTGAAAATCCACTTGCACCCGATAGCATTCTTGTCAGGTGGTAAATCTACAACACACCAGGTGTGATTGTCCTCTAGTGCTGTAATTTCCAGTTTTATGGCCTCAATCCACTTTGGATCAGTTGATGCTTCTTTGAAGGTCTGAGGTTCTTTGTGTAAGGCATAGGTAGATAAGACTTTGTGATATGTGGAGCTAAGATTTAAATGTGTCATATAAGAGGACATAGGATAAATACATGCACTAGATTGGGGCAAAGAAGGAGTAATATAGTCTTGCAACCCTACTGGTGGCTTTGGGTCATTGGGTGTCTAGATGATTTTCTAGGTTCAATGACTAGTGGAGGTGAGGGTACTACTGCTTCATTTGGTAAATCATGGGCCATAGATGTCTTAGCAGGAGAACTAGAAGACAATGATCCCTCCTAAACCAGGAGAAAACAAAGGGTCCTGCACATCTTGTACAAAGTTATCAAGATTTAGCAAGTTCAGAACTAGGAAAATGGAATTATGTGCTTGAAAGGAAATATATCTTCCTTGAATACCAAATTTCTGCTGACTAGAAAGGATTTAGAGCTCAGATCATAGAGCCCGTTGACACCTAATTTTACCCTCCAATACTTTATTTAATTATTCAGAGTTCATGAGTTATGAACGAAGTGAAATATGCATTTTACAAACTAAAAATGATTTTATGAAATTATTTCGGTAATATTTTGCCATGTTATTTGACAAAATACAACAACAACAACAACAACATACCCAGTAAAATTCCATAACGTGGGTCTGAGCAGGATAGAGTGTACACAGACCTTACCTCTATCTTGGTAGGTAAAGTGGTTGTTTCCGAGAGACCCTTGGCTCAATACATGTTATTTGACAAAATATTATCGAATATATAATTGTACATCATTTACATATTTTTACATTTTTAAAGAAATATATATCAATTTCTATGATTTAAAGAGGACAATTATTTATTTAACTATCTAAATTGATTATATTAATTTGGTAAATATTTTACTCCGTGAATTAAGGAAATCTGAGTAATTAAATAAGGTGTCAAATAGCATCTTATTTTACCCCTCAATTATTTTTAATTATGAAAAATTTTGGCTTTTATTTAAAACTTATTTTAATTTTAACCACAATTGTTTTAATTGTCCAATTTTGACAACAATTGAAATCTAAGTGCGCATACTTTAAATTTAACTCGTTGCCACATTTGCTCAATATCCCGCCCTTCTTTAAAATGGCGTTTGCGCCCCGTTGACACCTAATTTTTATCCTTCAATTATGTATTTAACTATTCATAGTTCCTGAGTTATGAACGGAGTGAAATATAATTTTTACAAACGAAAATAATTTTATGAAATTATTCCGGTAACAATTTTTCATGTTATTTGGCAAAATATTATCAAATATATTATTGTATATCATTAGCATATTTTTAAGAAATATATATCAATTTCTATGATTTAAAGAGGACGGTTATCTAATTAATTATATTAATTGTATAAATATTTTACTCTGTTAAATTAAGTAAATTTGTGTAATTAAACATATTGTAAAATAGCATCTTATTTTACCCCCCAATTGTTTTAATCATAAAAAGTTTTTATGCTTCTATTTTAATTTTGACCTTAATTGAATATAATTGATCAATTTTGACCACAATTGAAATTAAAGTATCTATATGTTAATTTATCATGTGGCCACATTTGCACACTCACTTAAACTTGATCCCTTTTCCTTGTTTAATTCGCTGAAGCCCAATCCATTTTCAAACCAGGCCCAGGCCTATGACGCCTTAAACCAACGAAGGAGGAGCAAAGGCACCTTCAGCCCTAAGGGCGCCGCACACTCACCCTCCCTTCTCCGGAGACAGTGTTTGTAGGGTCATTTCCGGCAAGGATCTTAATGACCCGACTAGCATGTTTGTGAACTCATGTGCATAAGGATAAAACAGTAGAGATAATTGAGCATGTTTATATTGTTTTCTGGGCTGTTGTATATTTGATAGTCATAGCATGGAGATTAATTAATTTGAATCTGTTTGGTAATCATTTTGACCTTGTTAAATGTTTTATCTGGAAGTATCTTCAATTCTATTTTGTTTTCTCTGAAAGGTTTACATAACTGATCACAAGTTTGTGTTACCTGTTTTAACTTTTAAGTGATAAAATACCGCTAGCATGTGAGACTCTCTTAGGTTATCTGGTGTCGTTACCTTGTCCATTAAGTTTGCTTAGCCCAACTATTTTGTGTGTTTGGATTCCTTATATTTAACCTTGGGTACATTTTCCCTCTTCTTTGCAAATCTCGTGGGCCTGTGAGGCCCACTCTGTTATCTCTTTTCGACTATTTGAGTCGTTGGGCATATGAGCCCAACATGCCATTTCTCATCGAGTACGGAAGCTAATAAAGGTCCAGTCATGGATAAAAATGGAATATTATTTGCATGAATGCTCAACAAAGGGTAAAAATGGTAGAAAGCCCATGCATGGGTAAAAATGACCTAAAAATTAGGATGTTATTTTTATTTTTTGGTAACTGGTGGGCCAGTATACCCACCAGTCCATTTGCATTTAATATTCATATTGTTGTGTGTATTATTTATAAAAAAAACTTACATATTATTGAAACCCTTACAAGTAGAATTTAATTACATAGAGTTGTCTATTATGCCTTTTTAAATTGAATAAATTGGTTCACTTTGAATAATAAAAAATGGTGTTTTTCCCGAAATTACTTGTTCAAAGCATGTGACTTGTTTGATTTTCTCAAACTAACATTGTAATTAACTCAAAAAATTGATTTGAAATAAATCTTGATCTTTTACAAAAAGGATGTATTTCTTTTTTCCAAAACCTAGTAAATTTAAGATGAAGTCGTGAATTAATAGGTTCAATGGAATTAGTAATTAATTGCCTTTAAAATAAAAAGTGAATTTTCCTTTATTAACTAAAGTTCGGGTAGGAAACAAACTCCTTTAAATGGTTAACCTCACATTATATTTTAATAAAAACCCTTATTTTGTTAAAATTATTGCTAAAGAGATAGTGTTGTATTTTTCCTAAAAAGACAAAGGAGGTATTTTTTTCTAAAGGAGGAATTTTGCGAAAAAGGATATTTGTGCATCAAAATTTTAAAAGTGTGTAAAACATTTGGCAGAATATGATTTGAAAATGACAACTATTTGCAATATTTTAAATATATAAACCGTTTTTAAAGAAATTTATATTATATAAGACCCGAGGTCAACCGTATTTTACGGATCCTTAATATCGGGGTGCTTAACACCTTCCCCGGGGATCATTTGAATCCTTACCCGAACTATGGTTAAATATTCGATTTTTCTCTAATTTTGAAAATTCCTTTGAATAAAGGTTTTCCTAGTTTCTTTATAAAGTAAGTGACGATTCTAAAAAATAAATAACCTCAAGAGTCCACAAGTTATCCAGCAGCTTTTATGCCATGCATAAAAGTGAACCGTAACAGATGATAACCATTTTGACCTTGTTAAATGTTTTGTCCGGAAGTATCCTCAGCACTGATGAACAACATGACTGTGACCCCCTCCTATATGTATTGTCTTGCTAAATGACCCTACATATCTGAAATGTCATCCATGACTGATCATTTAGCTCAGTTCTGTTTTGTTTTCTCTGAAAGGTTTACATAACTGGTCACAAGTTTGTGTTACCTATTTTAAGTGACAAAATACTGCTAGCATGCGAGACTCTCTTAGATTATCTGGTGTCATTACCTTGTCCATTAAGTTTGCTTAGCCCATACCTGAAATAACCTATGAGTTGATCAAACCTGTGGCTATATGACTGTCAATGTAATCCTGAAACATGTCTCATCTGTTTAAGGTTGTCTTGCTTAATTAGTGTCTTGCATTCCTAGTTTATTTGGCCTATTATGTATGTCTAAGGAACAATACTTGTATGACTTGAATCATGCCATTAAATCCAAACTAGTCTCTCTGAATGTCTGGGTGTAGAGGGGTCATATAGTGTTGTCATGATGTTCTTTAGATCATTTTGTGAGTATTGAAAGATATACATAACAAGTCTATGCTAAGCATATATCATTCAGCTGTTATGTATTCCTTTTATCTGAAAGTCACCATATCTGACATGTGAGCATAACATAGAGGGTCTATCCGGTTTAGCTGGTTTGCATTTGCTGAAATATTACTTGATCATTTTTGAAGGAAGTGAATTCCATGAGTATTTCATTCCAATGTTATCCTATATATACAAGTGTAATAAGACTAATAATAATGGAAGACCTATCTAATTATACCCTAATTGTGTGATACTAATTTACAATCATATCATCATCATATCCTAAATTATGTGACACTAATAATTACAATTGATGTGAGATGATTTGGGAGATATGAGATGATTTGGGAGGATACGATTGATGATATCCTAACAGTCCCCCACAGTCTTAGCGGGAGGTTCTCGTATGCTGAGACTGTCCCTGAAATAATCAAATATTATGCACGGAAGACCTTTTGTGAAAATGTCGACAATCTGATATCGGGACGGTACATGGAGAACATAGACTTGTCCATGCGCAACCTTTTCTCGGACAAAATATATATCCATTTCTATGTGTTTTGTGCGTTGATGTTGGATTGGATTAGCAGATAAGTATATCGTGCTCACATTATCACAATAAACCACAATTGCTTTTTCAATCGGACAATGGAGCTCTAAAAGAAGATTACGGAGACAACATGATTCAACAACCACATGGGCGACCCCTCGGTATTATGCTTCAGCGCTTGATCGAGACATCGTTGGCTGTCGTTTTGACCACCATGAAATAAGGTTGTCTCCAAAAACACACAATAACCATAGGTGGACCGGCGAGTGTCCGGGCAGCCACCCCAATTAGCATCTGTATAAGATGAGAGACTCGAAATGGAGGATTTGTAGAGATGCAATCCAAAATGGAGAGTACCCTTAACATACCACATAATTCGCTTGAGAGCCCCCATATGCTCTTCTTTTGGATCATGCATATGCAAACATACTTATTGAACCGCATATGAGATATCAGTTGTGATAAGAATAACCCACCTTCATGACGAGAGACAACAATCCCCAAAAAAATAGCTCAAGGAACCCTAAGTCTTTCATAGCAAATTCAGAACTGGGCATTGTCATGATAGACTTCCGCAAAACATCAGAAGAGGCAATCAAGATAATATCATCCACATATAATAGTATGTAAGCCAGAGAAGTACCACGACGATATATGAGCAATGAATTATCAGACATGCTGTGTGAAAACCCAATAGATGAAACATAGTTTGCAAATCGCTTATACCAAGCCCGTGTGGCCTGCTTAAGCCCATACAATGACTTCTTCAATAAATAGACATGATGAGAATATTTGGAGTCTCGAAAACCCAAGTGCTGATGCATGTAAATGGTCTCCTTAAGATCACCATGTAAGAAATCATTCTTCACGTCTAACTGATGAATGGGCTAGGCTTTTGAAAGAGACAGACTGAAAACAGTGCGAATGGTATCCGGTTTGACCACCGGACTAAACGTCTCACCATAATCCACGCCAACCTGTTCAGTCTTATCATCACCTATAAGACGAGCCTTATGCCTCGCAAAAGAACCATTAGAATTATCCTTATGAGTAAAAATCCACATAGACCGAATAATATTAACACCAGAAGGACGGGGCACTAACTCCCACGTCTTATTTTCAATAAGAGCATCATATTCGTCGTTTATAGCCAATTTCCAATTCGGGTCATTTAAGGCATACACTGGGTTACGAGGTAAATGGGATTTAGAGACATTAGAATTTAGATTAAATGTCGTCTTGGTTTAAAAATACCCCGTTGACTACGAGTGACTGGTCTATGACTCGGGGAAGAATTGGGTGGATTTTAGGAAGACTGCGGATCTTGACGCGGACGGCAGCGATGGGCCTCTTGACCCAACATCGACACGCATCGGGGAAGTCAAAGCAAAGCGGTTTGGTATTAGGTGAGCAATCGCCCAATAGCTTAAACTAGGGCAGAACCCGTGGGTAGTGGCAGAACAGAAGGCCCAGCGGACAGTGGGCCCGCTGGTGGATTTTGGGTGCGGGACAAGTTCGAGAAATGGTGGATAATATATGGGGAGATATCGTTATCTAAAAAATTATACGAACTAGGCCTAGGACTACTTTAGCAAACGGAAATTGGGATTCATAAAAAATAACGTGGTGACTAATGAAGATTTTATTAGATGATAAATCAAAACATTTGTAACCACGATGATTGGAAGGATAACCCAAAAACAAACACGGAGTATAACGGGCTTGAAGTTTGTAAATCGTAGTTGATGGAAATATTGGATAACATAAGCACCCAAAGAGCCTAAGATGTGAATATGAAGGAGTCTTATTATATAAGATTTGAAGGGGGGATGAATATGTCAAACCTTTGATAGGAAGAGTGTTAAGAAGATATGTAGTCATTTGCAGAGCATAATGCCAAAAGGAAGGGGGTACGGAAGCATGGACCAATAAAACTCGGACAATATTATTAATGGTACAAATTTTTTGCGTTCTGCTTTCCCATTTTGTGAGGACGTATGAGGACAAGAGAAACGAAAATTTATTCCATTAGTACTACAAAAATTCTGAAACAACCCATTATCATATTCTTTGCCATTATCACATTGAATATTTTTGATTTTCCATTCGAATTGGGTACAAATGAATGCTCTAAATTTTAAAAAAATGAAAAACACTTGTTATTTTTTTGCTAACGGAAAAGTCCATAAAAATTAGGATAATCATCCAAAATAGAACATAATAATGATGGCCCAAAGAACTGGAAACTGGAGATGTCTATAAATCGCTATGAATAATATCAAATGACATTAAAGTACGAGAAGTAGAGTCTACAAATGGTAATTTAACAAATTTTCCTAGAGAACAAGATTGACAAATTGGAGTACTACGCGTACTCTTACAAGAAATAAAATTATTTTTATGTAAGTAAGAAACAATAAATGACCCAGGGTGACCCAAACGTGCATGCCATAAGGAAAGAGCGAGAGCTGCAAAAGTAGATGACAAGGTTTGACTCGAGAGACCGGATGTGGGTATGATAGGATAAATATCTCCCCTACTATCACATCTCATGAGAGGAATCCCCGTCTTGAAATCCTTCACAAAAAACCCAAAAGGATCAAAATCAACAGAAACCTAATTATCAGTGGTGAATTTACGGATAAATACCAAATTTTTAATCATGTTAGGGGCATGAAGGGCATTTTTCAAGACGAGAGGTGGAGGGGGGGGGGAGACAAAGTTCTATGACTGTAACCACGAATAGGAATTGAATTGCAATTACCAACTATTATGCCACGATTGTTGCTCAAATTGGAATAAGATGAGTTAGTACCTTGATCGGACGTCATGTGGTAGTGGCTCCGGTGTCCATGTACAAATTTGCGTCTGGAGGATTTAATCCAAGCGTGTGCATCGCGGCTTCAATGTCGGTAGGGGTGGGGCCCGCTGTATGGTGGGCCTGCGGAGGTCGAGACCCAAGCACACCCTCTTGCTGCCCCGGTCCACTGCTGCCTCTCGGGTACCACTGCTGACCCGAGAAATTAGGCTTGTTATTGGGGGGAATTTGGGCCCAATTTCCCGGTACTATTGTGACAGAAAATAGGGGTTGTTGGCCCAGGCCCACTAGCCCAGTTCCACGGCCATGGGCCTCAAGGCTGTGGTAAGTTGGCTTGCGGCCCACTGCCCCGAGGCCTATTGCCACCTCATTTTCCACCACGGTGTTTACCATTATTTTTATGATTCAGACCCTTTTTGCCGCCACCGTTGTTGCGGTTTTTGCCGAAATTGTTAGAGGCGGAGGGAGAGAAGTTGGACTCGGTCACCATGATGACCGAAGGGGCCCCAGTGGCCGCCTTCTTAGCTAAGCCTGCTTCTTCGAGCGTGAGCATGGAACGGACCTGATAAAACTACGGAGGATGACTGCTCTGACGATGAAATGTACCAACGCCACTATAGGCCTCAGATAGGCCTGCAACCATTTGAAGGACAAGACGATCATTGGTGACGGGCGCACCAACGTTGCGGAGTTGGTCCGCCAATTCTTTCAATCTTTTGCAGTATGCTGAAACGTTAGGGAAATTTTCCATATTGATGTGGGAGAATTCCTGCTCAAGGGTAACATCACGAGAATTTTGATTATCTTAAAAGATATCACGTACTCTATTCCAAGCATCCATTGCCATATCGTCTAGTTCGATAATCGTTTGCAATAGGTCGGTAGAGATAGTGGAGTAAATCCACTGAAGAACGGTAACATCAAGGGTCGTCCACAACTTAGGATCATTCTCGGGTTTAGGCACCTCCGTATCCGCAGGAGCCGCTGGGATAATGTGATGGAGGACTTGATGCGAGCGTGCGTGAACTTTGAACAGTTCGGCCCACGTTGTGTATTGGACGTTTTCTATTTCAAGAATGATAGGGATGTGATTCTTGATGTTAGAAACAGTAAGGGGCAGGGCGAAACATGTTCTTAGCCATAATAGCAACACAAAATGTGATGCAGAGATTGGGAAGAAAAATTTGGGAAGAGGGAAGGTACCGCCGGGGCATGAAAACCAAGACGAGAGGATAGGAAATTGATGCAAAAGTGGACGGAAATTGGAGAGAATTTTAGACCTAGACTTCTGATACCATGAAAGAAATAATCTCTTGATTATTTTCATTAATGAACGAGTATATATACAATTTATAATTTTCCATAATAGGAAAATCCTATTCCTAGTCTACTCCCAAAACCCTATTCTAGTTGTACAAGAATCCTATAATTATGGTAAGTGTACAATACTAATTTAATACAATATTTACACTACCTAAAGTCTTCCAAAAACTGTGATATACACGGATTTGTATACCGCGTATACCACGGTTTCACATATGGTAAGTTGCCTTGTGAAACCGTGATATACATGGTATACAAACCCATGTATATCACGGGTATAACTAACACTTTTGACTTAGAAACAGACTACCTGCATATTGAGTTATAATAATTCCTAAAAAATAATTTAAGGGACCCAGATCCTTCATTACAAATTCTGCTGCAAGGAGGGACATAATAGACTGGCGAAGTGATGTAGACGATGTCATGAGAATGATTTCATCTACATATAGAAGGATCTATGCCATGTTTTTGTCCTTATTATAAATGAACAAGGACTGCTAGGACTTGCTGTGTGAGAAACCCGGTGTGAATATAAAACCTGCAAACCTGTTATACCATGTCCGAGGAGCCTATTTCAAACCATACAAAGATTTTTTCAACATGCAAACATAATTCCGATTAGTAGGATCTCGTAAACCCAAAGGTTGGTGCATGTAGACTGTCTTCTGTAGATGACCATGTAAAAATATATTTTTGACATCCAACTGATGAATGGACCGGGATTTGGACAGTGCCAGGCTAAGAACAGTTGCTGGCTTAACCACCGTACTGAATGTTTCACCAAAATCCACGCCAACCTGCTGAGACCTGCCATCACCAATAAGACGAGCTTTGTATCTCGCAAAGGAGCCATCAGAATTCTTTTATGACAGAAAACCCACATAGACATGATAATGTTCACATTAGATGGATGGGGCACTGACTTCCACATCTTATTTTTAATAAGAGCATTTTTAATAAGAGCATCAATTTCGTCTAACATAGCAGCTTTCCAATTCAGGTCTGATAGGGCTGCTTTGGGATTTTTGGAAAACGGGGATGGTTGGACCAAAGTCGTTAAGTTAAACTGACATTTGGGTCGAAAAATCCCATGTATGGTACGTGTTTCAATGGTCCGAGGTTGGGCTAAAGTCGAGTAAGGGGAGGGTTACCAGGTATGTTATTGGGCCGAGACGAGGTGGCATTTTGGGCCAAGGCAGAATGTTTGTTAACTGGATTTTCTGCCGAGTTTTTGGGCCAAGAGGAAGTAGGGGTATGGGCCTGAAATTGTGGGCTTGGATGTTGGGTTCTGTTTACGGGTGAAGGAGCAGTGGGCTCCCTCATGTGGGGCAGCGACCATCGGAGGTGGATCGGGTCAAGACCCGGTGATGAGGCGATGACCTCAATCTGGATCGTCCAACCCAATTTTGTGATTGGGCTGGTACAACAAGAGGGTTATGGTGGGCCGGTCCCATATGATTTTGAGTATGTAGGTGGTGATGTAAAATTAGGTGCTGGAATACTGTTAAGTCTTAAATGGTACGAGGTCTTCTGGAAAAAGTCGCACAAACTAAAGTACCATAATTATAGGTTTTTAGTGATGTATTAGGATTGCTATGCTCGAATAATAATCTGAGATGTGTCATACTGTTGGATCTATCAAGGAAGGATATGAGAGTTATGTTTCTTGATGTGATCAACCACAAGTATATATGTTCAATCTCATTCCTTTCGTTTCGTTTTGTTCGGTTTAGAATTACTTATCCAAAGTTGCTATGATTAATTTTTGAATCAAATCGAACTCATTTGTAAATTTTATAGAACAGTTATAAGATATGCAAATATTATATGATAATGAATGTTAGGCAGTTTAATATATTCATAAAATGAATGTAGCAGTGATGCCACTACTAAGATGGATGTTTGGTCATACAAGATTAGATAGAATTAAAAATAACTATATTTGTTAGAGGATGCAAATAGCAAGCATTGAGGATAAAATAAGAGAAGTCTACTTGAGATAGTTCGGTCATATTTTGCATCGACTTACAGACGGTATGTGTGATACTATGGTAAGTGAAAGTGCTAATAAAGAATAAGGAAGACTTAAAATTATAGGGAAAAAAGTTGTTTCAGAAGACCTACAAATTCTTGAACCGATGCAAATTTAGCTAAAGATGGGCACAATCGAATCGAAGGAAAAAAATACATATTACATCTTAATTGAGTTATACTCGTATAAATTATACACTATAGATCCTGGTGTCGACTAATTAGAAACCTCACCATCTAGTCATACTACGTGTTACTGTGTTGGTCATTCATGTATTGACAAAGTTTAGATGTTTGTCCAAATCTGTCGAAAATCTCTTTCACGCTTCACACCAATATAACTGTCAACGAATTTCAGCTTAGTGATATAGAAAAAGATAACTTGTCCCTGAGAATTCAAGACAGTTGTTAGTTGTGATACTAACTGCTAATATGACCAAGAAAGGGGCATGTGTTATTCCTACTATTCGTTTGTCGGCCTTTTGTTTTAGAAAATATTAGTAGTAGATAACTTGAAAATACATGATTAGTTTCCATCAGTTTTAATACATAATCTTCATAGGATAAACTAAAAGAGATTATCCTAATCCGTGTCATTGTTGTTGCCATTACTTTTCCAATATTTTAATAGGTATCATTAGTGACTTGTAGTTGTCAGTGCGATTTTCCTCTTTCGTTTTCGCAAATCTTTTATTTGGTCACACTTGGTGGCTTCCTCTGAAGTTGGTAGTCGTTGGACACAATTGAAATTAAATGGATAATAACTACAGTTGAAACAATGAATTAACTTTTCATGTGTTCAAACTTGACAAGTCTCGCAAAAATCTTAGTTGAAATGTCTTATTATCTCTCACCCAAAGTACTATTAGATTCGTGAGAGGAGCAATACCAAAAGGAACAAAACCAGATACTTCACAGTGATCTATTAAGTAATCTGGAGTGTTACCTTTACCAGGACGAGTTGGCAAATTTGTGCCTCGACTGTTTCTGATCGAATTGAGACTAATTTTGTGTCCAAATTTCAGTATTATCATTTTCACTTTCGTGCAAATAGAAGAGGCTTAGTGCGGCATCAATCTTATGCAGAGTCGACGGATCTAAGACTATTTGCGTTTGCTAAATCGTTGGATAGAGTGTCATTTTTCAACAAACTGGCACTCGCATCCGGCAAAAGGAGCAGAAAAAAACGGCAAGAGGAAACAGAACTTGTAAGGACAAAATTATAAAAACAAAAAAATAAAAATAAAGCTTACACATCGAATTGTGATAAATTTGGCCATTAACAAAAACAACTTGACCACATAATTCGTTCTGATATACAAATCTACAGCGATTTGCAGTTACTACTGCAAAATCTTCCCATTTCTGCATGCTTACACAACGTACTTCCGCGGACATAGCCCCTATATGGCCATTGGACACTGGGACGTCATCCCAGCTCTATCCCGATCACACTAGTTCTCCAAATCATAGGCCTGCCTTCACACTATTGTCACAAGAAGGCCAAGTTACAAAAGACTACCCAAGTATTCCTCATATTATACACAAACTATGTATCAAACAAGCAGATGCCCAAATTAAACCGACACGGTCAGGCGCCTTTCACTACAAAACATAATCAAGGTATTGGTGGTAATGTTTACGGTTGAACTCCAACAAGCTACCATAGGTTCGGTCTGCCACTCCAATAAAGAGAGCTTCAGTATCAGGGCTGAAAGATATCCCAGCAATCTCACCAAACAAATCAATCTCTTGACAGGCACCATAATCAGATTGTGTATCAAATATGTGGACAAAATCAGCTGGCTCCGCCATGGCCATGAAGCGCCCATCTGAAGTGAACTTGATTGCACGGATGGCACCCATCCTCCCTTTGAGCACTGCTATGGACTGTGAAGTGTTCCTTATATCCCACAATCTGCAAGTTGTGTCTTGGTTACCAGTTGCCAAGATTCTTCCATCCGGGTGCCAAGCTGATGCAAACGAATAGTCTAGATGACCTTTTAGGTTGCTGACAACCTGAAGCATCAGTCACAAGACAACACATGAGCAACTACTCGTTAAAAGGCTAACACCCATATTTAAAAGATATTTGGAGGAGACCAACCTTCCCACTTTGAGCATCAGCAATTAGACATTCCGGACTATCACCAAGGATAGCAAGTAATTTACCATCTGGGCTAACAGAGGTGTTCTGCAATGAAAAGGAAAAATGTGAGTAGAGAGCCAACGAGCATTACCAAAAATTATGAAACTGCAGAGTAGAAATTAAAATCTGCTACTCACATTAACAGACCAAGGGAATGTATAACGATTGGTGCAAGCAAAGCTTTTTGCATCAAAAACTCTGACTTGCTGATCATTATTAGCAGTGATTACCCTCATTGAGCCACTACAACAAAGAACCGTATAAGCACTGGTACACAACAGTCTCCACATTGAATTCAAGAAAAGCTACAGAAAGACAAATTTCAGGGACTTACGTTGGACTATAACAAATATCTACGGCATTAGTTATAGCATTTTCTTCGTTACTTATTTTTGTACTAAATGCAACTCCAGGTTGGTTTAGATACTGCATGACATAAAATCATATCAGTGTCCGTTACTTCAGAAAGAGTATAAGTCTGCTCAGACAATATCTTGTCATCCTACCTTACAGATAAGCTCCCCTTGGAAACCACCACCAGCCACTAAACCATCTCTGACAGCCATAGTGCTGATCTGCACTCGGGAAAGTGTTTGAGACACTGATCCAGGGTATTTCTGCACAAACGAAAGAGTTAATTCTTGACTGCCAGAAGTCATTTAAGTACATAAAAGGGAGACAAAAAGCATTACTAACCACAGTGGGCACCAATGGCCTAGCAACATTTAGGACTTCTTTTCCCCTCCTGAGAAGTGAGGACCAGTGCATCACAGAGTAATTTTGCATGAGATACACATCATGTTTTGATGTTGACCATAACAGATTCCTCAACTGAAACAAAAATATAAACCGGTTGATACACTCAATGGACAGCATACAAGTTTCTAATGAAGCAAACAATAACATCACATGTTATCAAGTAAAGCAAAAACAAGAACTTCGGAATGCTGGCACTTGATGAAAAAATTCATCATAAAAAATATTCAGAAAAATTATGGGCCTGCAGTCATGTAAACTTCAGGGTTCAGACACTTCTCATTCACCGTCTCAACCATATGGCAGAGAGAATAGTACCTAGATTGGGAATAAATAGCCTATACAGACACGATGCAGAATGGACCCACAAAATCAACCACCCCCTCTCTCCTTCTGCTGGGTCAGGCTCTAGAGGAATAAAGAAAATAAAAGAGAAAAATGTACGAAATCCCTAATACAAAGTTAAGTCGTAGGTCAGCAGTAGTTAGTCCTAAATATTACTGGTCAATGATGCATAAGCCAGCGATTGAACTGCTGCTAGCTTGCTACAAGTCCTCAACTGAACATCTACCACTAATAGTTACACATCATCATCTGCAATAGAGCTGGTTTCCAAGAAAGTAAGTCGGGCAGCAAAAAATAGTTGAACTTTCCTACTACTATATACATCGAATCCGAAAAGAAACCTATGAAAGAGAAGGCCAGGAAATGTCAATTGTGACAATGGACAGCAGGAAAAAGGATGCAGCAAAAACAAGAATACAACAGAGACTCGAAAGAGGTGCCTCACCACAATCTAGAAAACAAAAAGTAAAAAAGAGGAAATGGGGGAGCAAGCTACACTATGCCTCGAAAATTGTGCATAATCAATATAAGGCAGCACAACCCAAATATGAACAGTACATATTTCAAAAGACGTCGACGGGATTCAAATAGCTTACTAGATAGATCGCGAATACAAGTGTTAAGTGCTTCGATATTCTATTCAAAACGTGACGAGCTATCCAAAGAGTGGAATGGACCAAGGGATATAGGAAAGAGAGGAGAACTCTTGGGAGCAGTAGATAAGCAATTGAGCCCCCAACTTCACGATGTGATGATTAAGGGCACACCACCACATAACAAAGAGAATAATGTGATTGATTAAGGGCAGAAAAACACACAATAAAGTCACTGAAAATTTCAAAAAAATGGAATCATGGACTCTCAAATGAACGGCACACACATAATCCAACCTAACTCTCCACTCGTATACTGCAAATAGTCAGTTGCCAGAAAGTTTAAACAACAGCCAACGTGGTACCAAATCAGTAAATCTTCCTTTTCTAATGGAAACAGATACTAGCTGCAGATGGCAGCTACAAAAATAGATATACCAAAGCGATTATATAATGATCAAAACTGTGAAGTAACTGTGACACAGCAATTAGAATTTACAACCCACACAGTAGATGTACTTAAAGAGCCTAGTGCAGAATCCATCTCTAACAAACAAAGAAAAAAAGTGCAACCATCTTCAAAGGAAGAGATAACCATAAACAAGAAAATAACTACAACCATCTTCAACAGAAGAGGTAACCACAAACAAGATGAACATCTAAATATTCAAATGATGAAACAGCACACAAATATTTTAATAACTTGTTGCTGCCATTAACAAGTTAACTCAAAACTAAACAGAAGAATGACCTTAAAGGCTTCTTAAATTCTCAGATATACCCTATCATACCATATGGAAAATACTTGCACCCGCTGCTCACATAATAACTGCAATCCTGCTTCTAAGGCTGAAATATAGATACAATAGCAATGCGCACATGATATTGGTTAATTTTTGAAAGAATATAACTCAAACATACATAGTTTACCACAAGAAATAAAACTTGACCACTTCACATAATGAGTAGCAAAAATGTTCATCAACTCAATATCTTCTAAAACAACAGCCGAGAAAGGTATGCAATGATCAATGGGTTCTGAATTGAAAGGGATGAACCGTGAATGCAACAGAGCTAGTTAGGGACCAACGGAAAATGCAGGCCCACGGCAGATGAACAGAAATAAAATCAAGTGATAATTATTCTCTAGTGGGAGACACAAAATGGGAATGGAACTTCGGAAGTTTCAACCATCAGCCTCAACTTTACTGTTTGACACTGCAAAACTAAAGGCTGTGTGGTCTTTATCTACTCCGTCACACGAGTCCATCTTTGACTCAGAATTCAGAACTATATTTTATGTCAGCAACAAACTACAAATCCAGCAAAAGCCAAGTTCTGTCCTCACCACTGAGCTTCCATATCGAAACCCTTTCCTCAAAATACATTCAGCTGATTTATGATGAAATATTCAAGAGTGAAGCTCCAAACAAGGATCTTCTAATATTACAAAGTTTCATGAGACACACTTCTCTAAGTGTTTATAATCTGCACAAAAAGGATATTGTGAATACAGCTCGGACATAAAAACTAAATGCAGAACATCAGAAAGAATGGTTCCTATGTAAATCTTGTTACTTCCAGACGTAGCCAAAATATTATCGCTGGAAGCAACAAATGAAACTGGCAAAAGACAAATTTGGCATAATGTTTTAGTTTTCTGAACAGAGGAAGAAAAAGAAAGCTGCACCAAGAAATGTTAACACCAAATTTATATCAGATGCAAATTCACCAGCTTGGAAGCCATAAGTAGCATCATCTCAAACATACCGGCTGTGGTGGCATATTATTCCAGAAAGCTGTCCAAGCATGCGTTAGAGACACATACAGTCAATGTTTAAGTAATTCCATATCAAGCATCAAACTCACTAAATTCTTCGACGGTACAAACTCAGTACCTCTGAGGAATGAGAGGGCGAACTACAACCTAACAGTTTAATTAACACTAAAGGAGCAGAGCACCTGCAAGAGTATAGTTATTGCATGGGAAGAAGAAAAAAGTGACAGGGATCATTGACCGAAGGCTCACACAATGACAAGACTATAAATAACCAAATTCTATTGTTAACACTAATTTTATAAATTTAGAGTAAACTTATTACGATGGAAAATAACAAACAACTAAACACCCCAGCTAAAAAATGAAGAGGAAATTAGGACCAACAATAGTTCAGGTGTACACTGAACAAAAGGTGTCAAGTTCAGGAGGTCCCGATCTATTAAGCCAAAAAATAACTTGAAAGGCCAGAATGAAAAAGGTGACCATGGGAGTCGTTTGCCATGTTTAATTGAATTATGAAAATGAATAACGGAGACTTTAAATCAAAAAACACAGAACTACAGGGGCAGCAGACCAGTCAAGGGTTTCTTGATCAAAGGTTGACACCGGGTTTCTTGATCAGAGGTTAACACCTGATTTACCAACAACAACAACATACCCAGTGAAATCCCACAACGTGGGGTCTGGGGAGGGTAGAGTGTACACAGGCCTTACCTCTACCTTGGTAGGTAGAGCGGTTGTTTCCGAGAGATCCTAGCCCAAGACAGAGCACAAGCACAAGCAAAGCAACACCTGATTTACCCAAGCAAGAAAATGCTTAAAATTTTATGTACCTGAAAGTGCACAATAGTTGATTTGACAAGCCTTGTATTAAACTGGAAATCGTAGAAGCTTTGTCCTTTTCCTACTTCCTTGCACTCCTAAAATGGTGAGAAAAGAAACTTTCAGACTTGAGCTTGGCCAAAAATACGAGAAAGGTATATCATACACTCCTAGCATGCATTGACACTACTTGGGAAGGGAAAAGAGTGAAAAGAAAAACCTTTTCAAGATCTTCACGAGAGCGGGAGAGGTTCTCATAGTTCTTATACTGCTTCAACCTCCTCTCACGATACTTGTCTCTGGTAAAATTAAGCCTTCCCCAAGGAATTCCCTGTATATCCTTGCCATTTCTAGCTTCTACAGCTGATGTATCAGTCTTTGACTTGCTCTGTAGAATCGAAGAGCAGTAAGTCAAACTTGTAAAACTAAAACAGGAGGATGACACAGGTAACATGTCGGAAAATGATCAGATTTACCCCTATACTCGTCATAAAAAGTTATATTTACCCTTCGTTATATTTCTTTTAATATATTCACCCTTACCATCCAATTTTGAGCATATATTTACCCCTGAACTGGTAATTTCCCTTGTCCACATATTTATTATCCTACGTGGCTACGTGGTGCCAATATAGATATTTTGTTCTCTCAATTTAATTCTGATCACAATTAAACCCGACCCACCATTAAACCCGACCCAATTTGCAAAATAAACCCATTCCAAAGGTTCCAAACCATGAAGGGAAAATATCTCAAAAAGTATAACGAAGGACAAATATAACTTTTTTTAAGGGAAATCTGACCCTTTTCTGTAATTTATCCACGTACCACTTCGAAATCGTCCTCAAAATCAGAGTCTAAAGAGTCATCGAGATCAGTACTTCGTGGCGATTCATCCCCGAAAGTACTGTCATCAAAATCAGTAGTGTCATAGTACTCATCCACCATATACTCCAACTCCTGGTTTTGAGAGAGAGACATTATCCTAAAATCACCAAAAGAAAACTTAAATAAGCACCTTAAAAAGGCATAAGAATAAGAATTCATGAGCTAATTTGACAGAGTCTTCACTTGTAAGGAAATTAAACTATACTCTCTCCATTCCATATTAGTTGTCACATTTCACTTGTGCGTGAACCTTACCCTTATCTCTCACCAAGAAATAACACTCTAATCGATATTAATTATTTTCAAGAACACTTAATATGAAGGGTAAAATGAGATAAGAATAATTAATCTCATCTTAATTTTGCAAATGACAAGCATTTTGAGACAAGTACTTTTAGTGCTCCCTCCGTCCCAATTTATATGACAGTCTTTCCTTTTTAGTCAGTCCCAAAAATAATTACACCTTTCTGTTAAGATATTTGTATTTAGTAACAATTCAACTTTAAATTTATCTTTTTACCCTTAAGAAATGATTTCTAACTACACAAATTTTTATAATTTATTTTAGACCACAAGTTTCAAAAGTCGTCCTTTTATTTTTTAAACTTCGTGCCCAGTCAAACACCTTCCTATAAAATGGGAAGGAGGGAGTAACATCTAAAATTAGTGTCTTCTATAATAGAGAATACATAAATATTCTCCATATATTCTATAATTATTATTTTAGTGTAATTATGTAAAGTAGATTTATTAATGAGAATACTTCAGACAAGGAGAATTGCATTATTCTACATGGTATCAAGAGTCAAACCCTACCCTACCCTCCTCCAAAATCCTAAATCCAGCACACACACCTCCCTCTTTTTCACGCCGCCACCGGCTCCAAAACCCTAAATTCAGCGCCCCTTTTTCACGTCGCCACCAGCAGCCCTTGCCCATGGATTCTCCCATCTCTTCCTCCTTCACCCACGACACACATCCTACTCCTTCCCCCTCCTAACACCTTCCATCCGGCCTTTGCCGTGATGAACATCAAGAACTTTATCCCTTTGATTCTTGATCAAGAGGATGGTCAATACACATCGTGGATTGAACTATTTCGAATACATGCTTGTGCTTACAATGTCCTTGATCACATCGATGTCACCACCCCGTCCACCCGACGTCGACAACCCAACGTGGAAGTGCCTCGTTGCAATTGTCAAACAATGGATATATGGCATCATATCCAAGGATTTACTTCATACCATTATGAAGACAGGTGCTTCGGCTCACCAATTATGGACGAGACTAGAAAAAATCTTTCAAGACAACAAACATACACATGACGTGAATTTGGAGAAACAATTTAACAACATCCGTCTTGAGAACTTTGCTAACATGTCAGACTATTGTAAAAAACTAAAATTAGTTGATGATCAATTGTCTAATGTTGGCAATCCGATTTCTGAAACAAAGATGGTTTTGCAACTCATCAATGGGTTGCCAAAAGGTGGGTACGATACACTTGCGACGATGATCCAACAAGTTGATCCCCCCCGTAGCTTCAATAAGGCCCGCTCACAATTGCTATGGGAAGAGACTTGACGTGCCAAACAAGACGAACATAATCAGAAGGCGTTGGTAGTAGATGTGTCGCCGACCACCCTTGCACCCGCCGGACCACCGCAACTCGCGGACCACCAAAATCAATGCGGTGACCCAGGACGAGGCCGAGGCAATGACTGCGGCGGCAGAAAAAGGGGCCGGTCCAATTCCGGTGGACAACCACGGCAGGCCAGTCATATCCGTGGGTCAGCCCAATGACGTGGCCTACCTCCGGCAATTGGGCCTCCCCCTTTGCCCTTACCCAAACGCCCTAGCCCAGAACCCGAGTCCGACACAAAGTATATTAGGCCCTGCTCTTGGCCACGCCACACGGGTCAACCACACCGGGCGCACTTCTCCACGGCCCAACAACAGGCATACGGCCCTATGTCCCCTATCGAATTGAGTCAGGCCTGTAGCTGGTCACGCGTCGAATTAGAGTACTTCAACTTGGAAGCTGAAATCCTACCTTTTCTTTCTGCGTAAATCTGGTAAAAAAACTCCCTTGCGGCTTTATAAGATTGCTTGAAAATCCGGC